>JALDNG010000363.1:105000-193830 GCA_024349245.1 Neodontobutis hainanensis | reverse complement strand
AATTTAAACAAATAAATAATGTGTGAAAATGTTGTGTATGTGGTTCAGCATCATATTTCTGTTTTTTTTTCTGCTGTGACAATAATCTTTAGTCCAACACTGAGCTGGTTTATTGGGGGCAATAATAAGTCACCGATGGGAGGCGTTAAAACTGGGTTCGTGCTGTGTCTCATTCACTGAGGAACCAGACTCACTGCACAAGGTAAAGCTGTCTGTTCATCTTTATTCACCATATCAAATCTTTATGAATAACTAGATACATTTGTATAGAAAAACATGGGAATTTTGTTGAGAATAGTTTTAGTCCATAATCACCTTGACAACAATTTAATTGGACTGAACACCACATTGTTTAGAAAAGTGACATACACTTCTTGATATAACCAAGTAAAAAGAAAAATTTATTAGGTAAAAATAACACACTTTGACTGTGCTCTTAGAACACCATGCTATTACGCTATGCTAAAGTATACTATTACTATACTATTACTATACTGTTCCTAAACAAAACTATACATACACCAAAGTATACTATTCTGTAAGATACTATAGTAAAAGAATAAATAATAATTATTTTAAAAAAGTATTGAGAAGTAAAACCACATATGAAAATAAATCATATTATAATACTATTGCACAGCTACCTTATTATGCAGATTGTCTGGAGTCTTTTTTTAGAAGTATGTTAGGGTTTGAAGAAAGAGGAAACTTTAGAGTATTAAAACTATTACTGGATTTTGCACAATAGTTTTTATGGTCAAATTTAGTTTTGTGAATAATGTGCAAGCAAGTTTTAAATGTACAATATATATGTGATATGTCTCTTTTATCTTGCTGCTCATTATTTTCTCTACATACCTTTTGTTGCAGATGGGGCAGTATTTTGTTGTCGTCCTTGTTGCTCTGTTGCAGCTCTCTGGTTTGTCGCTTCAGTCTGAACCTCTGCTGTACGTCTCACAGATTCAGGACTCAACCAGGAGTGAGTCACATTTCAAACATCTTTAGTTAAACTACATACTCATGGTCTACAAAACTAAAACTGTCTATTTCTATTGAAGAGTGCATGAGGTTTACTGACCAGCAAGCTAACTAAAATGACCCATGATTTTATCACATCCCTTTCTGGATGTGATATCATGACATTGTGACATGAAGCCTTACAATTGGGGACAATTGGGGTTTTAGATTCTATACAGTGCATTAATGTCATACAATAAGGGTTTTGACTTTCGAATGAATCAACATGTCTCTGGGAGTGTACATGGCTCAACATAACTCCCACCTTTTAGCTTCATGTCTTTTGTGTCGACATCAAGTCTGCAAATTCTAGCTACTAAAATTCATATTATTTAGATTAAAGATTTTAGCACAGCTTAAACTGTTTTTTTTATTTTTAAATAACAAAATAAATGAAAGAAAGAAATACATTATCATCAAAAAAACTAAATTGACCGAAAAGGCGTAGGCTGAAGTCAAAAACGTATTTCTTTGCTTACCCCTCCCAAATTTCAGTCAAAACAGTAAAATAAAAACAGAAGACTAGTCACATTCACAAAGGACAGGAATTTCTGCCATTCTCAAATCACCAGTTATCATTTTCATTCCCTCCACCATCCCTGCCATTAACAAACATCATTGAACCCACACTAGCACCTCCACCTACACAAATTAACCATCCCTTCCTTCCACACATAACCAAGAATCTTGATTTTAGAAAATTTTTAAATATTGTAATTGTCCTCGACTCCTGGTCGCTCTCACTGCAGTACTCTCTTCCATTATTTTGGTCCTGAAATTGTTTTGTTTTTTAAAGATATCAGTTCTTTTGATGGTAATGTTTTGTTATTTGCTTATACATATGTTATTTGCTTTTTTATACAGCAAAATAGAATTAGAATAGTGCCATTTTAGGGAGGGCAAAGGGAGGTTAAAGGCAATGTGTTGTTGTGTGGCCTTATGTTGATCTGGTGGTGGAAGTGCAAAATACAAAACCACGCTCCATTGTGGACATCTATGGTATCTCCGCAGGCGTTTTTTTCTATGCAGTGACCTGATAATCCTACAACTATAAGAAATTAAAGAAAATATATTCAGCCAATAGAAGTGCTAAAAAAAATGTTTGATGCAAAAGTAGAGTTTTCACTGATGTTTAATCCTTTTATATGTGGAGGTAACTTTCATATTCCGTCTGTTTAACAAAATTCAATTCAATCAACAAGCACATCTTTTCTTGTCTTTCCCTCCAGAGCCATGGCTGAACCCTTCACTGGCTGATGTCACTCCTTCTCGTGAGAAGTCCATCTATCCTCAAGTCAGAGACCTCCCTGAATCAGCAACCACCTCGTTTGACGTACCAATGTTTGGCGAAAACGTCAACCTCAAATGGGTCAAATGGAACGGCTCGCTCCCTAATGGGGCCGTCGCAATTTTTAACGGCTACGCTGAACGCACCGACTACGTTTGCAAAGTCAACTGTGAGTCAGGGTTTTACACTCCCAGCAAAGGCGACTTCTGCCTGTATCCTTACGCCAATAAAGAGTACGCTTCATCTAAATTCAACGTCTTAGTTAACGTCGACCATTTTGAGTTTCTGGAGTGGGTTGAAGACTCGTATGGTTCAGCACCTCAGTATGCGGTCAGGACCTGCCCAAATGTTGATATCTTTGTTGGAAAAAATAAATACGGTCTAGGTAAAGTTGTCACCCAACATGAGGCTTTCTTCCTGCCCTGGGAAGGCGATGAATATTGGTACAAGAAGTATCAAGTGCTAGCTATTAATAGGGAAAGCTACAGCCAACATATTTCTCATGTTGAATACGGTATTGACCAGATGGAGCTGTTCCACCATCCACCGGAATCACTCCAACTCACTAAAGTCACAAACTTGGAGTGTAGCAGCGTGCAGAAAACGGTAAAGCTGGAAAAAACAACTACGGTAGAGAAAAGATGGGATATCGGACGTGAAACCCGAAACGGTTCAGTCTCAACTATGAAGGCTAAAGTCCCTATTTTAGGTCCGGGAAATGTCGATTTTACCAAAGAGCAAACAGTGACATTTTCAGAGGGAACTACGATGACGGAGTCCATCAGTCACTCGGTGGCAGTGGAGGTGCTGGTCCCGCCAAACCATTCTTGCACTGTGAGAATGGACGGGAGGAAGATGACAGCAGATATACCGTTTAAAGCAAGGCTGAGCAGGACAAATCACAATGGAGACACACACTGGACGTCCATCACAGGAACATATGATGGAGTGACAGTCGGAGAGATAAACGCTGTAGTGGAGAGATGTCAGCCAGTCCCTGAAGCTGTCCCATGTGGCCCAGAAGAATACTGAACAGCTACGAATTTATCCCAAATCACCCATGTAATAAAGCTCTAATAAAAAGCAAACTACACTGTTGATCAACTTGTCTTATTATCTAGAACTATAAAATATATGGCCTCAGAGTTATTTGGATGGTTCTTTGTTATTTAACCAATAGCCTTTTCTCAGAGTCAGTGCTGGTTGATCACTAGCATCACTGCATTATGTTAGTAGCGACTGGAAGAGATTACATCCTACTGACCAAATCATTTGTCTTTTTTCACACGTTTTTATTCATTTATTAGGCCCGAGCCAGTAATGACCGGGAGGGCCTATTGTTTTTGCTCGAGTTATTTATTTATAAAAATATATATTTTTCTGCAAAAGGATACTCAATTTGACCCAGTAAACATGCGCAAAAAGTAATTTTTATTAAGCCCAAAATTCAAGGTCGGCGAAAAATGTATGTATTTGAAGTCCCCGAAAAAAATATATCAAAAATGACTCAATGGTGACCCCTAGAAAAGTCAAAATACATTGGGCCTATGGAAAGTGAAAGTAATTTTTTACAATGTAGAAATACAAAACTTGGTACATCCATAGGACACCTCAGGGCAAACAGAAAAGTCTATGACAGCCACAGCCTAAACTCAACAGGAAGTATGCCATGTGCGGTGGAACGCGCGACCACCTAAATCGCACCCCTTATGTGAAAAGATTCAACTCAATGCGTTTTAATCTAAAAGGCCCCAAATTTGTTGAGTATTTTCTAGACACGAGTGCCAACAAAAGTTATCAGTTTGTTTTTTGATACATTTGTGGTTGTGGTTGTAATGAGCCTGTGAAGCCATTTCTTTGGGAAATAAATGCCATTTCCCAATTTCCAGGATCCTTCCTTTGGAGGACGCTCCTCCAGAGCCAAGACTAGAGTCTTGGAAAACTCCTCAGAATCTTTTGGAACTTGTAAACTTGTTCTTTTAGACAAGTAATATTTACATTTTTACTTTTGAACAGGGGGAGGGAGGGGGGTGCAGCGCTTATTGTGTCATTGCAAATCTCCAGCCAGTACTTTGTTTTTCTCACTTTAGCCCAATGTAGTGTAGTTAATTAATTAATATGAATATTAATTTATGTAAACTAATTATTAATATTTTGATATCATAATATTGTCTCGTTGGGGGCACCACTCTAGATTGACAGTTCTAGAGAAACTGTTATATTTATTCTCATAATGTTTTAATCTGAAGGATTAGAATTCTCTGTTTTCGAACATTGTCCTGATATAAACAATGAAAAACACTAATGTCTTTATGGGGTTTTATTAAAGATTATGCAAGTTTAAAACAATGAATAATGATATAAAAAGGTGGACAAATTATGGGCCAATCATAAGTACAAGGGGAAATAACACAAGGGATAATTAACACAGGAATGGGTGAACAAAAGAACAATAAACATTTACTTTCAGAGGATTTTGTGAAACGAAAGGAAGTATTGATTATTTGACTTTATTATTAAATGAGGGGCGTGTCTCACGCGTGCTTTCGAACAAAAGGGGAGTCGCTTTGGAAAGTTTAAAACTGTCTCTGTTTAAACTAAGTCTTAAAACATTCCTTTTGTTTCACCCTATTTTTCTTGTTTTTTGTACAACACACAAAAACATTTGTACTTGTACTTTGTCAGATTTATTATAAAAACATATATTCATTACATTTTATTAAAAATAAAACGTAAACTTGTGGGAATGGGTTAAGTAATTAGTTGCCTTGTAAAACTGCGTCCTGGAAACGAACAGCATAAGTAAGTACAGTAACACAATCTTTCTTTTATTTCAAATTAACGCATAACGTCTTTTAGCAAAGTATAGTCCTTTGCCCTTTTTACCACTAGATGGCGGTCTTTGTTCATTCTTGAAGGCTCTGATCAAAGCATTCCCAAATGTCAATCAGGATTAAAATAAAGTGTTCTCGGGAAAGCTGGATGAACACCTTATCTCCAAAATATATGATTATTTAAAAATAAAAATAAAATAATAAAAAATAATAAAATTTTAATTTTAATTTAACTCACTAACATCAGGGATGATGACAGTCCCGTCTGGTTTTTGGACCAGCAGCTCCCAGTAGGTGTGGTTCCATTCACACGTTCCAGGTTTGGGCCGTAATCTGAGTTCTCGGTGTAGGTAAAACTGCAACACAAGAATGATTAAAAGAATTTGATACTCTAAAGGGTTGGGCTTGATTAAGAAAGTGGCAAAGCGCCTTAAGTGCCTACAAGGTGGAAAAGCGCTTTATAAATAATAACAAAAATAAAAAAACTTTTAATCCTGTAGAACTGCTGACCCACTTTTTACAAAATATCTGCATTAAAGACTTGTTTTACGTAAAGGTGTTATCTGTCTCTTGGAGTCTCCTCATTCCTCCCAGCATGACACCTCTGTTAGCCACATAAGTACTGTAGGTCTTCGTGGGCACGTTGGTCACAGAGTTGGTCACATTGATAGTTATTGGAGTCTGTGAGATATCTACAGCTAGAAAACAATGAGTCAGTCAAACCAAGAGCATAAATGGGAACAAACTAGGAGGTAGTGCAAGTCCATCAAGGACAATGCCATTGTCCGTTTCAGAACCACTTAGAGCTTGCTTTTGAAAGCATGCAAGTTTTGAAGCATTACATTACAGTAACTGGTTCTGTGAACCTGGATGACCTTTTGGGGGTGTGTTCTGGTCTGCGGACACATATCTCATTGACTTGAAATGTAGAAAGTTTTAATCCCATTTTCATTTTGTATTGTTTTTCTTTTACAGTCTTTGATTTGTTTGTGTGTTTGTGGAGCAGGAAGCGTGTTTAGTTTAGTGCGCATTTTCCTGTTTCTTGGCAACTCCAACAGTGTTGCTCCTGTTGTTGCATGAGGTGTGTCTTGATAGTTCTGCAGGAACTGCTTGTTTCCATAGTTTGCAAGTTTTCTTCAATTGTCTGAACGCACTCTGTTAAATATCTTTTTTAGATATTAAACTCTGGATTGCAAGTGCTTGATCTCTCTTTCTCTCAGAAAAGTTGCAAACGCATAGAAAGTGAACAGACAACTTGAGACAAGAAAAGAAGGATTGCCCTCAACAACGCTCAACAATGAACTGAAAAAGCGAATGACTTCTGTAGTGGCAGTGGAAGCCAATGCAGCCTTAGGCCATTTACTGTATTAGTCCAGAAGCACAGAAACATACCGGTTCCCATGGTTTATCTGGCAAATCCTGGTGTAAGTGGTGCTGATGTTGTTTATGTGCTAAATCCACCACTGTGGGAAGGTGTGAAATGGGAACGACGAGGTGATCAGTCCCTCTCATTATGAATGAGTCATGTACACTCATAATGAGTGGGTGTATAGTATTAAAATTATTATATAAATTACTTGAAAATGCAATATAAAACCACATTTTTAGTACAGGCTCTTTGAAGACCCTCTCCTGCCTTGAGTAAACAGTGTTTTTATATTGCAATACAAATCTAATAGCTCTGCTAAATACATGGCTATGCTCACGTTAAACCAAATAAATAGTAGCCTATTTAGTCTAAAGCAGCCTCTGAGCAGCAGAGTCGTGACTTACACAGGACTCACTGGTGTCTGGACTGTCTACATAAATACTCTCAGATTTGTTTTTGCTTCTCTATAGTTAATCTTTATACAATAGGCCTTGCTATGTAACAGAAAATCGAATCTTTAGAGCTGCATTAGGCTACCAAAAAGTGCATAAATAATATTAAAATAAAACTTAGTTTGAGGTTCATGGTTTAAATGAGCTTCACCTCTGGTCCTGAAGGAAATGTACAATTGTTGTAATGTAATCTGTTGCTAGTATTTTGCGACTGGGACTTTTAAAATGGTGAACAAGAGCTACTTTTATAAATCTAAGGTAAGGCATGGCCCCCAGGACCTATCCTGCTAAGGGCCCCCAGATGAGTGTGAATGCAGTCAATCCATCCCCCTTTTGCAAAACACCAGTCAAGCCAACTCTGTTGATTTCGGAGTGCTCCTTTATTAGATGTTTTACGGTAAATGAAGAGGTTACTGGTCCACCCTAAAAACAAGTTCCCCCTCACAAACAGAGTAATGTAGTTTATGCAGTTCAGTGAAGAGTGCAGTGACAGTTAAGAGCCAATCCTGGAGCACCTGAGTCTGCAGTCCACCTCCACCTAAAAGAGAAAGGGCATTCCTTTTCCTTTTCTGAATTGAGCAGTGTTACTAACGACTCTCCTGAGCCTTTAACGACTCTCACATCAGGAGTCACACTGTCCTTTCAGAGCTAACAACTATGAGATCAGAACAGCCTGGCTCCATCCGGTTTGGTTTCAGGGGAAACTCCTCCCTCTAGAGAAATAAGCTCTTACCAGTTGATCTCAGAATTGATAAAGTCTCTTGGAATTAGAGACGAAAAATGAGTCCAGATGTTTTAGCTTCAACCTTTTCTTCAAGATGACCTGAATGACTGAGAATCTTCACAGACATGGTTGTGGTAAATGGATGGAAACAGCTCCTAGATGTCCCCGTAAACCGATAAATGTCAGTTTTCATACATTTTTATCTCTCAATGACTGCATTGTTAATGCAGTTTTATCAGTTAACATTTCTCTAAAATCTCTAATATTTTTAATTCACAAAAACATTAATCAATTCAAACTATATTTTAGTTTTGAAATGCCAACTTTGTTTGTTTTTACAATGCTTTTGTTACTTCCAACTCCCACACCATGACACACATTTCAAAAGAATATTAAAACAACAATCATATCTGGTGGCACTTCTAAGTTTAGATATGAATTAAAAGAAAACTACCAGCTGCTAAAAGTTCATTCCAGTGATGAATAGGAGAGAACCAACTGATTTGCTCCAGAACAATCTGATGTAGCACAACAAATTAAAAGACCCCTGGAAATTGGTGCTGTTTTTAATTTTTTTAATTTTTTTTTTATTAATTTATGGACAGGATTTCTAGGAGCAGCCAGGGGCTGGAGGGCAGGGGGCTTTTTCGGGGTATGCAAAAACTGTTTTCATACCTGTGAGAGTTTTTCAGCAAGAAAAGTTGTCAAATTGTATATGACTAAAACAAGGCACAAGATTGTAACCAAAGGTCAACAAGCCTTTGATAAGAAAGGGTCATGTCGTGGGTCATGTGTGTGAGTGTAATAAATACCAGAAAGTGTTGTAAAGAAAGGGTCATGTTGTGGGTCATCTCTAACAGAATGTGCTTTAGGGTTGGCTCCTGGGGTGTACTGGTTTTTGTAATTAACTGCCAAAACCCGCCCTGTGTGGTTGGGGGAGGCAGAATGTGTGTGAGTTTCAATAAAAGGCAGGGGGGAACAATTGGCCAGTCGGAGATTCTGTAGTGAGCAGGTCACTACAGAGATATGAAACAAGGCAGTTTCATATAAGTTCTTCCCATGCATGTAAAAACTTAAGGATGTGTCTGACATTATTTAATTCACAATTGGTTGAAGGTTGATCTCTAGAGAAATCTGATTGTCTCTGCACTGTTTTGTGTATTGATTCCTTGACAGAAATTGGTCCTTCGAGCCGGATGGAGAGACGTCCCGACGAGGATAATTGACGACAGCTGAAAATCTCTGGCCAGAGCAACTGAAAGACCACTTTTACACGTGGCCGGCTGGTCCTCCTTATCCTCAACGGCGACAAACCTCCATCCGAACGTGACGAAAAGAGGGAGACAACCATATAAAGGTCAGACCACGTATGAATGTAACATTACTGTGAGATATGATTGTGTGAGAGAGTGGTGAAATAACTTCATCAGACCAATTCTTGGTCAAGGCTTTACAACCCTTGATTAAGCATTAAAGTGGGTGAAGGAGGTTCACATTAAAAAGGTCTTCTGAGGAGAATAACTAAAGGAATATTCTGTGACGAAAGTTTTACTTATAACTAGCATTCCCTAGAGGTTTGTGGTCATAAGGACAGAATATTTAACCTGAAACTGTTTTCTCCAACGAAACCATCATGGCAGAAAAAGATTCTAAAACAGTAAGGGCAAAAATCTGTGAAGTCGCTACGGACGCAGAATTTATGAAAACTAATTTCCCTCTATCAGTAAAGTACCTGAATAAGTGGAAAAATAAGTATGGTTTAGTGGGAAATTAGAATGAAATGAAGTAAGGAGAATTAAGACTAATCTTAAAACATCAAGATTTAGATAATGTTTTTCATAGTGATTCAGAACTGTATCCGACTAAACAGCTACAGTAACAGAAACTGTCAAGTCTTAACCCATTTGCAACCACTCCAGACCCTCACCCTTGTGCCCCAGTACTGGCTTCGGCACCCTCCTCCTCCTCTGGTGTAGTACAAACCAGATCAGGAGAGAGATATGTAGAGACTTTTCCCATGCTTTAGGCCCCTAACCCCCATGTCCCAGGGACCATGCTAGTACACAGACCTTGGACTTTCAGAGTGTGACCAAACCAGAAACAGACATTGAACAGACCATAGTGGACATTACTTAGCTTCAAAAAGGGTGTCGCCTTAACGGGATAGAAATGAAACAGGCCTTAATGAACATTTTCGGACTAAAATTGCATCTAGTTTCAATACAAGCTTGCACCATGCATTTGACCAGAATACACCTATTGTCTGCAGAATCTATGCAGACCAGTTTTTCCTCCATTAGTTTATGTGACATTGTTAAATTACTTTAGATGTTTTCAAACATTTTTTGTCTTGTCCGGGATATCAAAATCTGCTGTTTCTCATACAAAGAGTGAAACTGACGTGCACGGTAGAAATGCATAAAAAAGCATTTCTTTGTAAGTCCTAAACTGTGTTTTTTAAACAGTACGGGCCAGATATTCACTCTGTGTGTGTGAGACGTGGTGAGATATACACAAGGGTGAAGTGGCTTTAATCTATATATTTTTTAAAGTTTATCTAACCTTATGGGTTAGTGATTTAAAAGTTGTGTGATAGAATTCTTGTTGAATGAATGGGCCATTGTTGAATGTCTAATGTCTAATAATGCAAACCAGAACAAAGTTTTAATGTTTTTGTGTGTGGAAAAGTTTGAAGATTTAGTTGTAACCGTTGAAACAACACGAGAAAGAAAGGTAGTTTTCATCAGTTTTTTCTAGGCTTCCTAGAAAAAGGAGAAGCCAGTTTGATAAAAAGGGAAGTACTTACACATAAAGACACACATCTACAAAAGGTAGATGTGCTTTTGAATTATGAAAAAAGTTTGTAATAGTCTGTTAAAAAACAGATATTGTCTTACGTTTGTGTGACACGGCAGAGATGAGGTTAAAAGATTTTAAAAAGTTAAAAGATCCGAAACCTTGGATCCAAAATAAAAGTATTAACAAGTATTTTGCGAAACAATTGTATATGTCTATTAGTACAAAAACTAATAGAGGTCCTTAGTTAATGAAAATATTAACTTTACAATCAGAAGAAGTAAAAAATGTGTTTTAAAAGTTGAATTGCGCAGAGCACGTTTATAAAGACAATACAAAATTATAGTTATTTGGGCCATCAGCTCACATATAAAAGAAAATAATGTTACCAAAGAAAATGAAATGAACAATTGTGTATTTCTCTGGCTTGGTTCTGACAAAGTGTTGAGAAAGTGAATTCAAAACAAACCCTGTTTGGATTCATAAGAAATATTTTGGTTTTGTTTTTTCTGTTGTTTTTAGCTCAACAGAAACTGTGGAAACCTTTACGTTAAACAAAACGTTTTAATGTTGAAAAATGCTGAAGTAGAAATGTCAGTGACAGAAACAGATTGCACTGAACTAATGTGTTAAATAAAGTTTATGAGACTTAATCAGGATCAACTGTTTGACCTTCTGACAGGTCTGTGGAAAGAATATAGTGTACATTTTGATTTGCTTTAATTTTTTGGTACAACCATATTCTTTTTATTTAGTAAACTTAACGACAAAGTAAATAACCCTAAATGTTGTTTGAGTCATTAGAAAACTAAAATGAAGACAGTTGAGAATAAATAATAACCAATGGTTTTGAAATAGTACTTCCTAAATAAAAGGTATAATACCTAATACTTAAATAGATACTAACAAATGTCATCTTTACCATAAAGTTTTAAACTACAATGTAAATTCATAATCTGGGAATTGAAAACATATCTATGTTAAAACTGTTGAAACTGTGAAAGCAATCTTGAAAGATTGGTTTATTTGATAAATTTAAGTTTAAGAGCTCAAGCCAAGGTGTTTTAATCACCTCTTAAAGTGATTTTTTTAATTTTTTTTTTATAAGAAAAAAAAGGTTTGTTTTGATTTTTTTTTTTTAAGACTCTGATTTGAATGTTGGAATGTTTTGGATTATTGCTTATTGTGTAAACTAGAGACTAACACAATGAACAGAATTAAATTTTATTTTTGGTTGAACTTTAGAGGTGTTCATGGAGAACACTAAGTAAAATTTCTTTGAACCTAAAATTTGGCATTGTTTTAAATTAACTTTACTGAATATTGCTGAGTACAATGTTGGTGAATCTGAGTAAATTAATTTAAAAACTTAGCAACAAAGCATGGCTCCCAAAATCAATGTTCAAATGAAGTGACAAATGGGCCATGCCATGTGTCAACAGGAGGGATGGTGGATTCCACCAGGTACAGAGAAAATACAACACTTGTGTTGTGGATTTAATACTCTTTAAAAAAAATTTTTTTGTAAACAAAGTGATTGACAGAATTGGAGAACACTTCAAAGTAAGCCTAAAGATACATTGTGCCTTCCATCCTCAAGGAGCAGGACTTGTTGAAAGGACAAATGGAACAATTAAAAACAAATTAATCAAAGCAACCAAAGAAACAGGCAGACCATGGCCTGAGTGTGTTGACCTGGTAAAACTGAATATGCACATCCTACCTGCTGAAGGACAAACATTGAGTCCTTTTGAGATGTTATATGGAAGATCATTTACATTACCAGACTTACAACTGAAAGTGAAAAATGATCCAGATGCTTCAAGTGATTTAATAACTTACATGAGAAAGACATTTGAGCTAAAACAATGTAGAAGAATCAATGAACTGCCAGAAGGTCCTGTTTCTCCCCCACAGAACCTTAAACCAGGAGACTACGTCTTCATCAAAGTGATCAAGAGGAAGAGCTGGAACAGCCCCCGCTGGGAGGGACCCTTCAGAGTTCTACTCTCCAACCCAACAGCTGTGAAGGTGGAGGGACGCTCCTCTTGGGTACATCTATCTCATTGTAAGCTGAGAAACCAACTAACCAACTAATCAACGAGACTCAGGACTTCTAGAACTTCTAGATCTCCTAGACGCAGGACTTCTCTTGTAAGCTGAGACAGCAACGGTGTTCTTACAGTAGGTAAACTACTGGGCACCGCCACGTTGAATACAGGTGTTCTTACAGTTTATACTGGGCACCCACCGTTGACCTCGTGGCAAGATGACACCCACTGAAAGACAGAGACTGAAAGGAAGACAACGTTGTTGTAATGTATCATCCATTATTTGTTTTTTGTTTACACTTTTTCTAGTGGTGACATTATTTTTTTATCATTTGGCCTATACACACCACACCCACATCCATTAATGTGACTAGACCCACACGAGACGATCATTCTAATCACAAACCTACAGATAATGTTTGGTGGAAATTTATGAATTTCTCTAAAAACAGCCTCAACATTACAGGTGATTGTTATGTGTGTTCCTTAATACCACACACTCATGATGCAACCGTTCTAATGGAGCCAATTCCAGTTACCGCTAACAAAACTATGTGTGCTCTACTATCTTGGCAGTATTTGACTTTTAGCAGTTCTCCCAGTACCTGGTGTAATGACTCATACCTTCTCCAACCCGTCAATTGGCGAACACCCATCAATTTCTCTAATGCTACCAATCAGACCAATACAGGTGGAATTCATGTGGGATGACAGCCTCTGAAAGCTCACCTCGCTTTTTCCCGTGAGTGCCAGTTTGGTACCCACTTTCTAGGCCACTCCCAAGCCCAGGAGATAATTCCCATCCCCTCGTGGAATGTGACAGGTAGAAACCTAAGCCACCGTTGGGGTATTAAACACGATATGACAGGGTTCATGATAAATATATTCACACTTAATGTGTCCGCTTTCCTGTCAGAACTGAACTACACTGTTACCCCCGAAACTAATCAGAATATGATAAATCTCTACATGCCTGGGACCCAGGGTTTCCCCGCTCCCCAGAAGTACGTTTGGGTTTGTGGAAAAAGAGTGCTTCTATACCTCCCCAAGGAATGGTGTGGAACTTGTCACCTTGCAAAGTTAGCTCCCTCGATTAAGATTGTTAACTTCCAGGTTAAAAGTACTTCCACTCTATAGAAGCGCAGCTTCACTCCACCAGCCAAGTCCACGGCTTTTAATCAGAAACGTGACCCCCTTATTAGTGATGGAAGAGGTATTACTATGACTCTTTTCCACTGGTATGGTATTGCTTACCTGAGCCACAAACTCAATGAGGTCTGGTGGACCCTTGAGGACCTTACTGATGCCCTGTCTGATATCACAACCCAGCTAAGAGATAATCCCGAGATCCGAGCCATGCGAGCTATGCTTGTCTCTCATCAGATGGCTTTAGACTACCTCTTTGCTTCAGAGGGAGGCCTCTGTGCCAAGTTTGGTCCTGACCACTGTTGCACTTACATTCCTGACTCTACTGCTAACTGGACTCTTATCCATGACCGTGTTGCTGATCTTAAGGATTTCCTCACTTCTAGTCATGATTCCACCTGGTTTAATTTTGACTTATCCAGTTGGTTTACTTCAGGAACATGGTTCCAGATTATTCTCAAAATCTTGACCCCAGTACTTATAGTTATGGTACTGTTCTGCGTGTTCACCTCTTGTATACTTCCATGCCTTCGTAGCATGATGTCCAAGATGATACAGGGCTCTGTCACTTCAGCCCTTCATGCAGAACAAATTCAACTTCTTATTCTAGACCATGACGATGACCTGCCTGATGGCAGTCTGGGCCAAGGATAAGTATTTGTTTCAGACTATTTCTTGTGTTTCACAAAGTTTAGTACCTCATTTCTCTATGTTTGCCAACAGCTCCTAGTTATGAAGTGTTTACCTAAAACTGTACCAACAGAAGGGTAAGTTATGGATGTTTTACTGTGAAATTTGACAAACAGGAGGGAAATGTGAGAGTTTTTCAGCAAGAAAAGTTGTCAAATTGTATATGACTAAAACAAGGCACAAGATTGTAACCAAAGGTCAACAAGCCTTTGATAAGAAAGGGTCATGTCGTGGGTCATGTGTGTGAGTGTAATAAATACCAGAAAGTGTTGTAAAGAAAGGGTCATGTTGTGGGTCATCTCTAACAGAATGTGCTTTAGGGTTGGCTCCTGGGGTGTACTGGTTTTTGTAATTAACTGCCAAAACCCGCCCTGTGTGGTTGGGGGAGGCAGAATGTGTGTGAGTTTCAATAAAAGGCAGGGGGGAACAATTGGCCAGTCGGAGATTCTGTAGTGAGCAGGTCACTACAGAGATATGAAACAAGGCAGTTTCATATAAGTTCTTCCCATGCATGTAAAAACTTAAGGATGTGTCTGACATTATTTAATTCACAATTGGTTGAAGGTTGATCTCTAGAGAAATCTGATTGTCTCTACACTGTTTTGTGTATTGATTCCTTGACAATACCCGCGAGCAGAGCCTCTGTTAAAGCAAGGATCTGTGACGGGGACGGGGAGGGGCTGGGAGCGCTTGCAGACGCAGAGAGAGACCGGAGGAAAAGAGAGAAAGAGGGTGGTTTTTAATTATAGGATATTGTAGAATGAGTGTTTAATGAGTTTGGATAAATCCATGGCAGTTACAGTTCGGTGTTAGTCCGGTATATTACTACGGCTCTACGGCACTGGGCTGGTGCCACCTATGCTCACCTCCACAGACAAGTTTACAGACTGTGGCTGTAACATTTGCTTCAGGATGATTAAGACCAAATGACACGGAGCAGCCTCTCCCTTTTGTTTCCAGCCTGACAAAACACATTAACACCATAATCGCTCTGTCCTCTTCGTTAAATAATATAAGGAACTGATCTTGTCATGATACATGACTGTAAGGTACAAAACCATCACACTTAGAGCTACGGCACATCAGGAGTGACTGGAGGAATCCCTCTGGGGGCTTCTCCAGGTTTAGCCACAGGATGAGGCCATCAGGAAGCCGCTACAATATACTATTTCCAAATATATTTAATCAGATAATTTCTGGTTACAGTACTGTTACTATATGAATGTGTGTAGGTGTATGTTCTGTCTGTTTTGAACTGTAGCTGATCCCCAAATTTTCCTTTGGGACAATAAAGTATATTTGATTGATTTGGTTTAAAAGATTTGATTTGGCAATATAAACCAATACCAGAATTAAAATCAAAGGAAAAAGAGTCAGCAGAGTACTGCTAGCTTGCTTTATGTAAACTACTCACCCACCTGAAAAACTACTTCACAATTGTGTTACACCTGCTTCCCTCGCTTCATTTTCTTATGTTCTATACTGCAGCAGTGTCAATAACATACTTCTCAACATGTGCCTTCTTCTGCTCTAATCCCTTTTGCAGATAACCTCTTGAGAACCAGCTTGAGAATCCTCTTGGAGATAACCTCACCTATAGTGGCCACTTGTTCTATGTTCTGAGTTGATAAAAAAACAAAAATCCAATTTGCTGACAGAACGAAACAGATGATCTAACAAACAATAACACAATTTATGTGAGCACCCTGGATTGCTCTTGTAGTGAACCCTCTTTCGTACCTGGAACCAACACCCTTCAAAGGATTACAGATTTACACATTTGACTCTTTACAGACCCCTTCAACTGTTTATTCAGACTGAGGAAAACCGAAGAAGATTTGATTAGCAACTCTTTGCTAATCTGCACCAGATGTTCCCCGATGTTGTGTTAACAGACAACCACAAGGAGGAAACTATATTTACAGCTTTGTTTTGCATCACTTCAAAGATGGACCAAGGTGTTATCTTATGGCAAACCAGACTTGCTGGTGTCTCATGATGCGTCTTAAATCGCAAAATATACGATTTATGTATTGAAACAAGCCAGACCCTGGGGAAAGTCTTTGATCCTAGTATTCTAAATTGATCAAACACTGCCCTCTTCTGGTTAAGCAGAGTAACGTCTCTGCTTCGAAACTAAAGACAATTCTCTGTCCTGCACTATTGAATGTGTAAACTCCATATTGTTCATTGCAGGCTCCAGAGTGATAATGGGATATAAAAGACTTTCTTCTTCCTCACCCTTACAGCTGGCTGTGTAATAAAATGAATCATTGTATGTTTTCCAGGTATCGTAATAATGTTCATGTGTTTGATATCAACAGAATCCGAAAAATATTTCCTATGCCTTTCTGCTACAATGCAAAAGCAATATGGTTTTAAATGTGTTTAACCAAAACACGCTGCAAATCCTCACAACACATACAAATACAAAAACGCGTTGCAAATTCAAAAACGCACTGCAAATAACACAGACCACAACGGAAATGTTTTAAGGGAACTCCGTTGAGTGACGGACCCCTACTGGGACCTGCTTATTGTTCTATTTCATCCCTTCTGACCGCCAGAGGCGGTGCTTCAAGCACTGGATGATCATCCTTGCGTACTCGCAGGTCGAGAATTAATAACAACAAAGTCACCTGTGACCTCCCGGTGACCCACGTGAGGCTATATAGTCACGTGACACCGGGAACTCAGTCCCTTTTCACCTTCTCGCATTGTAGGTTCATGTGTGGGTATGGTAACATGCTACTGCTAATACCACTAATTTTGTTCTGATTTCGGCGCTTGTTGCCTGTAGCCATGCGACTGCTCTACAGTCGGAGTTGCGAGTGTTTCACGCCTTCCTGGGGCTGCACAAGCTGCGTCTGAACCAACGTTTGGAGGTAAGGCTGATTGTTTTCGACAATTGGCGAGTTATTCGCCGTGCTCGAACTCGGTAGATTTACTTTGGGGTTGCATGTTTAGTTGCTGTGTTCAGCCTAAATTATTGTTTGGCGTAATAGAGCCGTATTCGGTTATCTACTCTTCTGGTTTGAATATACAGCCGCGTTGGCTGCTTCCTTGGTTGTTTTGTCATTATTGTTGAATAGCCGCGTTCGGCTTTTCATTCAGATTGTTTAAATTGACACATAACGCGGTCACTAGTGGCGTCTCTCTGTCTGACCTAACCGTTGGCAACCCTTTTTACTGCAGGCGTGTTCAGCCTAATTTATTATTTGGCTTAGTAGAGCCGCATTCGGTTATCTACTCTGCTGGTGAAATATACAGCCGCGTTGGCTGCTTTCTTAGTTGTTTATCATTATTGTTGAATAGCCGCGTTCGGTTTTCAGTCAGATTGTTAATTGACACATAACACGGTCACTAGTGGCGTCTCTCTGCTTGACCTGACCCGTTGGCAACCCTTTTTACTGCAGACGTGCCGATTTATTCAGTGCGGAGTCGCTTGTGGCGTTTTCGGCTCGACACAACTCCTGCTGACTTCATACTATCGTGGGTACTATAATGCTGGAGTCCCCTTGTTGTCGGTCCTGCATGGCTCAGCTGAAACTGGACGATGGGCATGAATTGTGTCCGTCGTGTCTTGGGCAGGAACTGCTGACGGCAGGTCAGCCTGGGGGGCACAAGCGTCCAGCTGCTGGGACTGGTGACCCTCCTCGGAAAAGGACCAGGAAGGGGCACTGAGGACGGTTGGCTGCACAGGTGGATACACTGCAGTCCGAACTGGCCCAAATGAGAGCCCATGTTAATAGCCTCCAGGCAGATCCCGGCCCTATGGGGGCAGCCCAGCAGGGTCACACTATTGAAAAACTGGTGTACGATGATTCCATATCCCTGGCGGCCCCGGACACCCTGTTTCATCAAGGGTTTGGCAATTTGAGTCCGAGGAGTTCTGAGTCAGGGTCTATGCCCTCTACTGGTTCTCAGAGCGGGGGAGGGGAATCTGTCATCCCCGCAATACGTACGTCGTTAACTTGCTTAGGGTTGGAGCTCCCACCGGAGGAGGCTGCTCCTTCCAGTGCTTTCTTTCGTAGCGCGTCGGCGGCTTCCCACTTTATGGTTCCCCCGTCGGAGGAATACGTGAGGGAACTGGATGCCTGCTGGGCTGACCCCAAGGTTTTTTCAAGGCCTACATCTGATGGTAGGGCTTTGGCTGCTATGCAGGACGCTCAGAGGTTTGGCCTGGGCCATATGCCGGCGGTAGAGCCGGCCATTGCGTCACTTATTGTCCATCCTGAGGAGACCCTAAGGACAAATGCCCGGTGCCCACAACCGCAGTGCCGGGTTACAGACGATCTGCTCTGTAAGGCGTACGACATGGGGGCTCGCATGGGCCGCATTGGGAACTCCTTATCGCATTTAATGCTGGGCCTGGCCTCGTCACTGGAGGCTGTTCCGGTGGATCAGCCTACGCAGGGACTGGTGGATGCATCTTTAAAAGCATTCGCCCTCCAGTCGAGAGAACTTGGTCGTCTGCTATCAACTTTAGTTCAAACTAGGCGCCAGGTTTGGTTGGCGCAATCTCCTTTAGCTGAGACCTGTAGGAGGGCTCTGAGAAGCCTTCCTGTTCTCCCAGTGGAGTTGTTTAGTTCGGGAGGCCTTAGAGCGCACGGCTCAGGCTAGCCGCACGAGACAGCAGTTAGTGGGCCTTCATAGGCGCGTTCCCCGCCAGAGGGCGCCGGTTGCCCCACCAAATGCCTCTCAGAGATATTCAACGCCACAACACTCTTTTGCTCCACACAGCAGCTCGGAGGTGAGAGCATTTCCAAGGGCCAGAGCCCAGGAATCTCGTGCTCCAAGGGCTGCGCAGCCCGGTCGCCGCCCCCCCCAGGCCCTCAGGGCGCCAAGGGGGCCCCAGGTGAGGCGTTGATGCCGGCAGTGGGACGTTTTACCCCGGGGCAAATCGAATACTGGATGGCCCACACCCCGGATACTTGGGTTGTGGCCACTTTGTCTCTGGGGTATCGCCTCCAGTTCCACCGCCGGCCACCTGTTCCTGGTCGAGTCAGTAGGACTGTGATCCAGGACCGATCAAAGCACAGGCACTGACTCGAGAAATTGGCACCCTGCTGGACATAGGTGCTATAGTTCCCGTGGACCCCCTGGTAGATCCAGGAGGATTTTATTCCCGCTATTTTTTAGTACCGAAGAAAAAGGGCGGTTTGCACCCAGTCTTGGACCTCAGGGGTCTGAATGCGTTTTTAAAGGTCCTCACATTCAAGATGTTGGTTGTCAGACAGGTTCTTCAGGCAATTCACCCAGGAGATTGGTTCACGTCCATAGACCTAAAGGACGCCTTTTTTCATGTCCCCATTGCGCCCCAACATTGGCGATTTCTCCGCTTCGCTTTTCAGGAGAAGCACTACCAGTTTCGAGTCCTCCCATTCGGTCTCTCTCTGTCTCCTCGGGTTTTCACAAGGTGCGTGGCGAGGTTTGCCAGATCCTGAAAGATGGCACGTCCTTTTGACCACCCCGTCATCGACTAACTGGATTTCCTTGATGGAGGTAAAATAACTCAAACGAGGCTGCATTAGGATAGTGTTTATAATATTTTCTGTCGGTATAATGTATTTGATGTTTATTATGATAACCGTTTGGATGAAAGTTACTGTCTTTTTATTAATAAGTAATGTTAGGATACCAAATCTGAAATGGTCAATTTAAGAAAAACATAAGTTTGGTATAAACTAATATTCACGCGACAATTTCTAAATCTGTTCTGATAAATATGTTGTAAAAGTAGATTACGTCAGTATGGAGAGGGGCACACTTTAATTTTACCAGAGAATATTGCAGTAAATTATTGAATTTTAGTTTCTGGGCGTCAAATTTCATAAATGTTGCAGTGAAAATATTATATATAATTCTATATATATTAGTTGGTACTTTGAAACCTGTGCTAATCACTTTGTATGTTTCTGTTTTTGGTCTTTAATGTTATAATAAAACAAAAACTATATTATATTCTCCACAGACTTCCCTGAGCCTGTGGGTGTTTCTCCCGCTGAAGATCTGGGTCCTGGTGGTGCGGACGATGTTATCTACGTCTCCTCGGACGAAGAAGAGGTAGGTCATCCTTGGTTTTTAAATTTTCGCCTCATACCCGAATCGTCAGATGAAGAAGAGGAGGAGGAAGAAGAGGAAGATTGGGATGTTGACGAGAAGGACTCTGGTTACGAGAGTTTTTCTGAAGATGAAGAGGGTGATGAAGAGGACGATGAAGAAGGTGATGAAGAGGGTAATGAAGAGGACGATGAAGAAGGTGATGAAGAGGGTGATGAAGAGGAAAATGAAGAGGAGCAAGTAGAAGCTGAAGATGACGACCAGCAGTTTCCTCCGGAGGAGTTTTGGGATGGCTGGCGTCAGAGGGATCCTCCTGCTGAAGCTGAAGAACAGCCCCAGGCTTCTGTTCTTCAGCTTCAGCAGGGGGTCCTTCTCCAGCGTTCAGCTTTCTCCAGAGGATTTTTGAAGAGGTTTTCAGTCTTCCAGCTCCTCCTCCTTCCACCCCGGCTCCCAGCGGATCCACCAAATGGATCTTGGATGAAGAAGACGCTGAGGAGCCTTCCTCCAAGAGGCTACGTTTAGACCAACCCGAAGAAAGCACTGACGGTCCTTCTCTATCGACCTCTGCTGGGACGTCCTCCGTCACTGGCTTCACTCGTTACTTTCACCAATACCTGGACTCGGAAGACTCGGACTCCGACTGACTTCAAGATCAACGGCTATTGATATCTGAAGCTCGATTTGGCAACAACAACGCCGATCTTTTACACCTTTAACTAGAGCAAATTTTTTAATTGTGTGTGTGTGTCTGTGATAAAAAAGCAAGAAAAACCATAAAACAAAACAGTAACACAAGAAATGCTATGTAGGATTTTAATTAACATTGAAAACAAAAACAAATACAGTAAGTTATCTTCTTTTAGCATCCAGAAACAGAGAAGAAGTCTAATCCTGCCAGAGTGTGAGCTGTCCCCAACATCATCGAGTTCAGGAGATGAGGATGAAAGCCAGAGTCCTAATCTGAAAAACAAGTGAGAAGGCCTTCTACCTTTAAATCTATTATATATATATATATATATATATATATATATATATATATATATATATATATATATATATATATATATATTCTTCTTCACATCAAGACTAACAAACACTGCATCAGTGTCTCCACATGAGACAACAGCACAAATAGCATTTGATAAAGGGATGACGGAAAAATGACTACAAGACTAAAATGAATATTGTTTCAGTATTAAATAAATTACATTAATTTACAACTACAAACATTTTGTATTTATTTATAAAATTATATTATTTATATATTTTTTGAACAATGATCACAACTGACAGAATCACACAAACCTTTCTGCACAAAGAAGCCTATTTCAGAAACACTGTTGTATGTCTTGTTTCACAGTATCCATATTATATAGAATTTTAATTCAAAATACACATTTTATAAAATACATTATTACCCTCAAACTAAAAAGCTAAACAGTCATCAGAACATTTGGAGAGAGTGATGCAAAATTGATGTTGATCACAATCTTCCGGAAATAAAAGAAAATCTGTGTTCAAAGTTCACCAACAGATTCTGTGTTAGATTCTTGGGAAAGTATAAATGCTAATAAAAATCTATTTTGACAGGACATAAACTGACTATGTTTTATTGGTAATTATGTGGTTCAAAGGCATATAAATAAAATAAAAGTAAGTGACACAATGTCTTGCTTTAGATCTACAATATTTAGTTTCAAACAGTAAAGAGTAAATTATACCAAAACCAATTGAGAAGAAAATCAAGTTTTTTTTTCACACTTGCCTATACTATTTTGTAGATTGTGTTGGTTTCTTTGAGTCTTTATTCAGGGTTTCCTTTTTCTCCTTCACTTTCTTGCTTTTGGGTTTGACCTCTGGCAGCTTGGGGTTCAAAGATAACCCAGACCTGGTCAGGTCAGAAGTCTGTTTCATCTCAGGATCCGAGCAAACACCCTGGGCAGAGAGGGACTTTGCCCGGGTGGAGAGGGGCGAACCATCCAGCAGGTCAGGCTGGGAGAAGGACCTCATGGCTGGTGAACTGGTGGGTCTGTAATGTGTGCTACTTCATTAACATGGGGAGATGGATGTGTTCAATACTGATGTAACGGCTGCTGTAGGACATGACAACATGTTGCCAGGAACTCAGAGGGGTGGCAGAGAAGGGGTCCTCTTTGGCTCCTGGAGACATGACCACAGAGCCATGTCTGCCTCCACCGCAGTCTGAAAGGTTTTAAGAATAAGGTCGCTTTTCTGTTTTTCCTTCTTCTGCCGGGATTCCTCCTTCTTCAGATGGCGTCAGTGATACCTCATCATCTGTTGTTTTTGTATCTGCTAGTCACCTGCAGGAAAAAAAAATGTCACACTGATGGCCTCTATAACATGTCACTGATGTCTGTATAAGTCATTCAAAATGTGACTCACCTGTAATCTACCATTCCTGTCCTGTCACGGTCAAGTCTCTAAATCAGCTCCTGTCTCTGGTACCGATCCAAAGGTATTGTTGATTGCTATTAACAAAACCAAACCTTTGTCAATGTTTCGAAAGAAATGCCAAAGTCGCAGCTTGCGCTCATCTAAATAATCCTTTAAAACATTCAAAGAAGACATAGTATATTAATAACAACAACAATGTATTAACAAGAACAGATCTTATAATAGTGTATGACAAAACGGATCATTGGATAAACACATTCTGGGGGCTTCTTGGCAATAAAGCCAATCAAACCTGAAGAAAAAATTGTGTATTTGAAAAATACAATCCTACGAGTATATGTGTCCCCGTGTTCTCAAAAGAGGCGAGGGCCTTTATCGCCGCTTGTGGCTTTAATTTATTTTCTTCCACATAATCCCGTTAAGGGTCGGAGGTGACTGGACTCTTCCAGCAATTTTGGGACTGACATTTAGAGACACTGACAGAAAACCAATCACGCTCAAACTCATTCACTAGGGATACAGTAGAGTTGCCAGTTTGGGCAGTGGGAGGAAGCTGAACCCGGAGAGAACCGATGGTAACACAGGGAGGACATGCAGAACTCCCAAACTTCTTGCTAAATCATACACCCCTGTTTGTGAGTTTTTAACCGTCCAATATCAGCTTTAAGCCCAAAACATTTTTTTGTAACCTTCTGCACATACATATTAGTACACATACAAAGTTAGCAAACAACTGGACACTACCAGATACATATTTGCAACAAAAACCCATAATACCATATTGTGCCAGTCCTTGCTCTTTGCTGGTGTTATAAAAAGCACAAAAGCACACTGTTTGTGA
Organism: Neodontobutis hainanensis; assembly: GCA_024349245.1. Classification (NCBI taxonomy): domain Eukaryota; kingdom Metazoa; phylum Chordata; class Actinopteri; order Gobiiformes; family Odontobutidae; genus Neodontobutis; species Neodontobutis hainanensis. The sequence continues at coordinate 170,144 of JALDNG010000363.1, read as the reverse complement.
GCAGTGGCCCAATACTGTTTGTACAGGCTGTTTACAAGCCGTCTTTAAGGTCAGGGGAGAGACCATATGTAACATAAACAGTTATAAAGTAATGAATATACAGCCAGTACATTATTTTTCAGCAAGGTGGTGGTCTAAATAAATGCTTTTAAAACTAATTTAAATGGTACCTCTGTGACTCAAGCTCTACAGAAGGCTGTTCAAGAAACTATACTGAGACAATGAAATGAATTGTAAAGGAAATTGTATGTTTATTGCTGAATGCTCTCACTCCTGGTCAAGTTCATATGCTTACCAAATACACTGGATACTTCATGTCTTCGGCTATTCTATTCCAAACAAGACAATCACATGTCTTAATCACTGTTCTGTAAACTCAATTACATCTATTACTGACACGTCAGCTCATTACACATCAATCCATGAAACCAATTTGACAAACCTGGAAGTAAGAGGTGGGCATAATGTTCACATTATAAAAACTTTATGTGCTGTAAGCTCTGAGCAGTTCTTGCTGTACCTTTGATACTGTGTATGAATTGTTCTATTCTTGCAAGAACAAAACTGGACCATCCTTTTTAAATTTTACTTGCTGTCTCTGTCATCTCATATCTTTCTGAAATCAAGTAATTCTTTTAACATTTATAAATTAGTCTCTTAATGTTGTTTTCAAACCTGAAATCTGAACCAGAGTATGGACCAAAGGTAATAATTTTGTTACATTGTATTTGTTTGAGTCAGTTTATTCAGGTTTTGCAGTGATTAACTTATTCCACAAGTATGTAAACAATTCCATGAGTTGTAGCTATACCTGTAGTAGCCTATAACCAAAAGTAATGATTACAAGATGATGATCAAATGTTAACACAAAATAAACCAAATATGATTCAAATAAAATATTATCATAACGTTAAATAGAAATTTATCAGATACATTTTTATAAAACATTTACAGTTTTTATTCATATATTTTTTAAACAAGGTCTGTTTTTGTCTCCCAGGCAGTAGATTGTGCTGTTGGTTCACTATCAGAGAAGTCTAATCGCTCTACTCAACAAAGAAGGAAAGGGCTTCCGTAGTGTCAATGGCGGACACTGGAAAATCTCATGGGCTTTACTTTAAAAACATTTAAAAATAACAGCTAATAGAATATCTCGAAAAACACTAGTTTATTTGTAAGATTTTAGTCTATAGCCTACTTGTATGAACACATATGTATATTTACATTTAATTTAGAGATTTTTCTGAGTATGGGCGTCATCCAAACTCCAGCCCAGTAGGTGGCGGTGACGCTTGCTTGTTAGCTATCCCCCAAGCAATCAAACCTAAAAGAAGAACCAGCTGCTAACACGAAGGATAAAATATATAAAGTAGCCATATTTTTGCGAATATTGTAAAGTATAAACCAATGCTAGCAGACGGACTGGCGGTAATGCTAACGCGCACGATTAGCTAAAAGACAAGTCCCGTTCTCAAAAGCTGTGGTAATAAAGGCACCTTATATTTCAAAGCATTGCATCAGAGAGTTGTTGCTTTAAAGAGTAAAATGCAACTAATTCAAACTGGAAAGACGTAATTTCCACAAGCCAAATGAAAGGACTGTTTATAATAAGTAATATTTGCGTTCGTATTTAAGAAGGTGGTATTTTGTGACGATGCGACGAGTTTTGGCCAAAGTCATAAACAGGGTCATGCTCAGTCAGCCCTTCACTCTAGCGATGACCCTTGGAGCAGAAGTACACACCGAAACTAGACGAAGACTGGTGAGTTACCAATATATCTTTATGACTGATTGGAATTATTTACACAGTAACAAGAGTCATGATGTTTTTTGGGGGGACTTTGGATTCTGTGTCGTTGCTAGATGGGCTTTAAAAAATAATGTCTAATTATTGTTTTATGAAATGTTAAAAGTTACATTTTTGACTTATTAATTCACAAGGAGAATTTCTGTATAGGCCAGGGGCGGACTGGGGGAAAAAAAGTGGGCCGGGAGGTCCAACTTTTTTCCAACTTTAGTCCTGAGTAGTTCTTATACAATATCTGCAGGTGGTGGGTCTGGGAAACCCTGGCTATGATGGGACGAGACACAACGTGGGCAGGGCTGTGCTGTGTGCCCTCGCCGCTCGGCTCGGACTGGCTGACAGGTGGCGTGGTGACAAACAGGTGTCCTCAGAGGTTATCATTTCTGAGGTGGACGACGTTCGAGTCATTCTACTGCGGCCAAGGCTTCTGATGAACGTCAATGGAGTGGCTGTGGCTAAAGCAGGTGAGTGGGGCAGTGTTAACCAACAGTAGAGATTGGCTCCAGGCTCAATCAGTGTCAACCACAAAATTTATTGAAGTGTTTACAACTCTGTGGTAATTAAATATGTCAATTATCTAAGACATTATTTACACTTCATTGACGTAAAATTGATAGGGATGAGCCACAGTCACTGATTATTCCTTCATGTACATTCATGTGCTCCTCCTTTATTGTTCACATAATTTTAGCTTGGAAAAATTTCTTACCATTGAAGCTCACCTCGTAGAGCACATACTATATAGGGAGATCCGGGTTTGATTGCCGCTCAGGTCATTTGCATGTTGTCCTTTCTCTCTGTCAGCCTGTTTTCTGTCTACTATCCTATCAAATAATAACAAAAAGGCCCCAAAAAAACATTTGCATTATCAACATCAAAACGAAATCTTGGGAAACTCCCACTCACCCGAGTTTCTGAGCTGTTGTTACAACTTGATTCGGCATTCATGTGCATTTTTCAACCTGGAAAATCTTTTTCACAAGTTTTTGAGGATCTTTAGAACTAAAAGTGTCCTAAAGAAGTGAACTGCACTGTCTGTGATCAGGAATGCTGCCAGAAATGTAATTAATGAAAACAACTTTATTTATCAACTTTATCTAACATATAACTGTAACTAGAAATGATTCTTATTTTAGTGCTTTAAAGGAAGGGTGAACTTAGGAGGCCAGGGACACATTTAATTACAGTGGTTGACACCTAAAGATATATGATAATGTATCAGGGTGGTCTGGGGGTCTTCCCCCTAGAAAATTTTCAATAGAATAAGTGTAATTTCCTTTATTCTGGTGTATTTCAACAGCTGTTATATTTCTATAGCGCAAGTACAATTACAGGAACTGTTTTTACTGACATACTCAAAGATAGGCTTTTAAAACTGGACGCAGACAATTTTATGTTTAAACATAATAAGCTTAAAGCAGAACTAAGTAAGATTTGCGAGACAGCTACCTTCAGTGGATCACACAGTTGGGACGGCAGTAGCTCAGTGGGTAGAGCAGTTGTCCTTCAACCGGGAGGTAGGCGGTTCGATCCTCAACCTCCCCACAGTAAGTGTCTTGTCCAAGTGTCCTTGGGCAAGACACTTAATGCACCTTGCCTCCAGTGGCTGTAAAACTGTAATTACTGTAGAACAATGTAAGTCGCTTTTGATAAAAGTGTCAGCTAAATGAATAAATGTAATGTAAATACTCCTAATCGCTCTGGACTACAACGCTCACAAGCCACACTAGTTTTGCAAAAAGAAACGTCAAATACAGTACAAGAAATGAAAACCTTGATTGAGGTGGGTAACCTTAGAAATTCTCTTATAAAATTATAATATATTGATTGTTTTTATTCACTGTTAACCAAAACGTTATATGTAAAAAAAAAAAAATAAAAAAATCACTTCTGAAATATTTTATGGCATCTAATTTATTGTACATTTTATTGTCATAACAGGTAAGTATCCTTGGCCTTGTGAAATCTTGCATTGGGTCTAAAAGTGAAGCCAGTTGCTGATGCTCTGTAACCAATATTTGAGGCATTTAGTATGATATTAAAATTACAATTGTCTCACATAAAGGCCGTAAATGAAACATAGTTACTGATGCTTGCATCTCTGCTTGCCTTGAGCTAAATAAATGTCACATAACAGTAGCTAAATTTAGAAGAACATCAAATAACAATAGATCTAATGGAAATGGGAAGAATATAAAGTTGTTAGGCAAAGTATCATACAAGTTCAACAACCAAAACATTATCGGTTTTGAGTCCTTCACTTTGTTTGAGGTCATGCCATTCTGTAAAAGCTTGGCCACGGTTTACTCTCTAGCGCCGTTTGCAGATAAGGACTGGGAGAGCGCTCCATCAAAGTTGGCGAGGAAATTCAATTAATTTGAAGAGAAAAAACTGTGAATAAACCAGAAACAATTATCTGCTTGTTTTATTTTATTTTATGGCTCCACACATTTTGAAATGTTTTAATTCTGATTTATATTCAGTAGAAACACAACAGATGCCGCTCCCCTGCCACAGAACAGTGGGAACACATGCCTTTTCAGGGGTTAGCAAAACAGGGTGATGATGTATACCAGTAGCCCGGCACAGCTTGACGAGAGCTCTCAGTATATTCTATTAACAGGAACTCAGTCTGGCTCCATAAGCCAGTCTGTAACGAACAGACTGTTCGTTACAGAAATGTAATGGGGAATAGCGCACTGGTCACTTTGGAAATGCACTTTGCACTCGTCTAGCACACAGCACTTTAAACAAATGCAAATTTGCACATGAAAAAAAGGACATTGCACACGATTGTTTTTAAATAATTTATTGATTGTTTTATAGTTTCACCTGTGGCTCGGACGGAGCGCGTTGTATGATGGCGGCCGGTCTGGGAGGAGAACAAACAGTTAGAAGCAAAATGTGCAATAGATGTGTATAATTGTGTGTTTGGTGTTAAGTGTTGGGTGTAGTGTGTTTTTAAAGGTGGTTTGGTGCCGTGTGTTGGTTTTACTCACCGCTCTGTTCCTTGTCTCCAGGTGTCTGGCCAAAAGAGTCCCCGGGGGAACAACCAACATTAAAAAGGTTCCGGGCCAGACCAAGGCAGGAGAACGGAGAGGGGAGAAGTGAAACAGTGTTTTATGGTTTATGGGTTTTAAATAATTATAGGTGTTTGGTTTTAGAGTTTGTGAATTGGTTTGGGGTTGTAAATATGGATTATTGTTTAGTATTGCTTTCGGAGGTTATTAACAGGGTTTTAAGAAAGCTAAGGTTAAGGAACTTACCTGTGGGGTTGGGTTTGGTTTTAGCCAGTTAGTTGAAACATATTTAAGGCGCCTCAAAGTATCAGTATGGGTTGACTGCTGGAGAGAACTAAGCTCATCCTTCCTCCATTGCACCGTTGCACCTAGCACTTTTGGAATTATTTATTGAAAAAGAAAGAGAAATAAAAAGAAAAAACAGTGGTCTATGGCAGCTCTGTGCTTCCAGTGTCTCATTGCTCGTTGTACCTCTCTGACATCCAGCCGCTAACCAGGTCCCAACAATTATCTGCTTGTTTTATTTTATTTTATGGCTCCACACATTTTGAAATGTTTTAATTCTGATTTATATTCAGTTAAAAACACAACAGATGCCGCTCCCCTGCCACAGAACAGTGGGAACACATGCCTTTTCAGGGGTTAGCAAAACAGGGTGATGATGTACACCAGTAGCCCGGCACAGCTTGACGAGAGCTCTCTGTATATTCTATTAACAGGAACTCAGTCTGGCTCCATAAGCCAGTCCTTTCCTCAGAAATGTTCCGTACCAACCAATCAAATTTGAATGCTCTGTGTCCCTAAGATGGCGTGCGGTACTTCTGAGAGTTTGTTTGCCTCTGCTCTTCAATCTGTGTGTTTAAAAATTCAAGAAACACAGACACTAACTATGAGGGAGAGAATTCATATTCTCTGAAAAATAGGGCAAAAGTGCCAACCGTCTGGACCCTGTTTGTTCTTCCGCTCCTCCATTAGCCATCATTGTCGTCATGAATACATGATTATTTGACTCTTCCACTCTGTAGAAAAAATAAAATGAAGATAAATTCTGAAGTATATTCCATTGGTCCTCTGCATGCCGAGCCGTGGGATGGGATCTGCACAGGTCACAGATCAGCTGCAATCCATTACACCCCTTGTCTAAGCCCCTCTTTGGAACAACCTCCCTGAGGAGATAAGGCTGGCAGAATCATTCTTTTAAATCACTTATACTTATTTATACAGACTGTACTTTTTATAATCAGATATTTATTTTATATTACGGTTTTATCTATTTATTTATAGTTTTTAATTTCTAGATTATGTTGCCTCCTATAGCCTCCAAGCACTTACAGACGAGCCCAAAATGATTTATACCCCTGGCAAAATTTGAGTTAAAGTTACTTTTATTAAACCACACGTTTTTCCTTAATTGGAAATGACACGGCCTCTTCCAGAAGATAATAAACGTGTACAAGAGGCATTGTTGTGGAAATAAATGTTTCTCAGCTTTTATTTACATTTGAACAAAAAGTGGCATTTTAGAAATGTTCTATATGAATAATATTATTTATTATTAATTATTATTATTATTATTATAATAAACCTCTCCATTTACTTGCCTGGAACTGGCACAGGTTAGACTGTAGACACGGAAATGCTTCACTTAGTCTTACCCTAATAAGACATTTAAGAAGTGGTCGCAACTTAAAACCATGTCCAGTTTTTATTACTACATCACTAACTCATGTAAACTGTTTTTCTTCTCTGCTACAGCTGGTAAATATGGAGTGAAGCCTGAAGACATCCTCCTGGTCCACGATGAACTGGACAAACCTTTGGGGAAAGTGACTGTCAAACATGGAGGAAGTGCCAGGTCCTGTTCACTCTGATAAATCATAACCATCACATGTATCAGCTGAACTAAACTTTGACCATGTGTTTTCTTCAGAGGGCACAATGGAGTGCGCTCCTGTGTGGACTGTCTACAGACTGATGTAAGGGGTGTTTTAATTAACTATTCACAAGTTTAATGATAAATGTGCATTTGTTACTCCTATAATTATTTGAGGCATGATGATCATTTTCTTTAATCTAAATAGGCAGTGTGACTGACATTGCATACTTGGATGTTTTATTTTATTTCAATACTAATATTTAAATATGCCAGGGTTAGTCAAAAGGCTAGTTTTCATCAGTAGTCCCTGGCCAGAAGGCCCTAGAGGGGGTAAAAAAAACACAATACAGGTGATAAAATGACTGGAATGTTAAAGAGTTAGAGCAGCAAAAGAAGGACAAGAAAATCCAGGTATTATATAAATGGATAAATGGAATAGTCTATACAGAAGAACTCAAAGTCAGTAGCCCATGTGTACAGGGATGCAGCAGCATTATAGATGCTGGTTAAAAGTTGTGGCAAATTTGTTAGATCATTGATTCTCAAACTTTTCTTAGTGACTATCACACCAAAACATATTTGGTTCTCAGAGAACCACCCCTTGTGTGTTACATTACTGCTTATAGGATGCGTATAATATAGAAGTAAATGAAATATTTAAACATGGCCCATTTTGATTTCTATGTGAAATGTTCACTGTTTCCCTGGAAAGAACTGACCTAAAACTTTTGAGTTTATCGATAGACTGTAGTGACCCAGTAACTATCTGTATCATTAAACATTGCGTCAATGCATTGACAACATTTATCCGTGTTTAAGTTGCAACCGTTTTCTGTAATTTTTCTTTTTTTTTTTATAAAATTTTTGCTGTAAAATAAGACATATTTTGCAACAGACTAACCCATTTTCTGGGTTTCTTTGGTCCTTTGTTGTTTACATCTGTGCCGACCAATGGGAGCGCTTATTTTTTCCAGAAGTGAGCTGTGATTGGTTAAACTCTCGCTGCAGGCTGATTATTCTCCATTGAAATCCTTGATAATAAAGCCTAGATACAATTACATTTATTCTTTTAGCTGACACTTTTATCCAAAGCGATTTACATGAAGCTTCAGTTCACCAGTGTTACAGCAGGAACAACACTGGAGGCAAGGGGGGTTAAGTGTCTTGCCCAAGGACACAACGACAGTATGAACTGTGGGGAGAGTGGGAACCGAACCGCCTACCTTCCGGTTGAAGGACGACCACTGAGCCACTGCGCCCCCTAGATTATGTCTTAAGGATCTTTTATTCCACAGATGATTCCTGTTATAAGCTTTAGGACCTAAAGCTTATTGTAACTGGAAGGTTTTGGGTGATTCAACTGTCAAACTAAATGGAAGAGTAAAAAAAATGTTAATTTGCATTTAACTTCATGCTTAAGATGTAAAAAAATGTATTTATTTATTTTATTTTTTTAAGCTTCATGTAAGTCGCTTTGGATAAAAGTGTCAGCTAAATCAATAAATGTAAATGTGTTTAGGTTTAGCTCTTAAAATGCTGACTTGTGTTTTCAGGTGATGCCCAGGCTGCGGGTTGGGATTGGACGACCCTCGGGAAAGACCTCAGTGGAGCGTTATGTTTTGGGACAATTTGGCGCCGAAGAAAACAAAGTTCTCGATTCGATTTTGGGCCAGAGTGTGGACCTGCTCCTGTCTCTGCTTTCAACTCAGACAGAGCCAGTTCAGTCCTCACAGAGTCCAGCAGGGGGCAGACGAGAGGGTCCTGTTCAGTCCTCACAGAGTCCAGCAGGGGGCAGACGAGAGGGTCCTGTTCAGTCCTCACAGAGTCCAGTCCAGTCCAGCAAGACTTCAGCCTCTGGAATGTAAAAGTTTCACTGTGACTGAGTGGCTCTAAAATGGTTGTATTTATTTTATCTCTTGAAAATAGTAATAAAAAAAATCCTAAACATTGAAATGGACTGCCTTCGTTAATAAAATGAATAAACTGATAAATATGTGCAAACAACTAAATGGACACAGCTCAAGGAAACAAAAGGAAAAACAGAAAATGGAAAAAGACCAGCAGCAGCACCAAGGCTACAGCAGTGCCATGGAAGTGGAAGCATGAGGCCCATAACGCCAAGAACTATTCTATCCAGTTGTACATTACAATAGATCGATACAAGGTTTACCAAAGCATAATATAATGGTCAGGTACAATACACACAACAGTTAAATAAAACATGACTATTGGCATTGTATACATTCTTTCACAAGGTCTTTCAAAATGGCTAAAAGACACCAGTTTGTCCAAATGCTGTGATTGCTGAGCCTTATTCCATAGATAAGGAGCAAAATAACAATACTTTCTTACTAATTTCCGTTTTGACACTGAAGTAGCGTAGCATTGAGTGGCTAAAGTGGTTGAAGGAGAGGCTCAGAGGCAAAGTCAAGCCAAAAGGTGGCTTTTATTTACAGTGGCCCCCACCTTCTATACACACATCAGCGGCAGCAGCGGCCTTCTCTCCCCACAAACAGCCTCACCATGAGACACACCTGCTTTTTATACTAGGCCAATTGAACTGGCGTATTCCACTTAGCTGGAATCCTCAAACAAAGATATAATCCACTGCCCAACATCCTAAACATCCTAATCACTGCACACACAGTACACACATCCAGACATTGTAAAGAAACCCAAGTTATAGCAGGTAACTGCACGGCTTTACATGACTTGCTTTACTGGACATGAGTAAAAATAAAAATCCCAGTGTGGTTTCTTCTGTTTGTATTCCACTCCCAAATAAAAATGTAAAAGTCTAAAACATGGCAGTTTGTGAAAAAATACATGTTGATACAAGCATGTCCAGGTATGTAGCTGTAGGTTTTGTTTTGTGCAGAAGATTTGCACAATTAAAATGATCACACATAAAACCTTCCGTAAAAATGTCAATTCTGCCAAAACAATGATGAAATATATTTTTATCTGAATGTAAGTAACTTTGTTTATATTAAAATAACTGATAAGAAAGTATAGGCTTCAAAGTTCATAGTTCTTTATTTGTCTCCCATAGGATAAATTTATCTTGAACAAAAAGGCAGTACTGAAGCACTACATAAAACACAGTCACACACAGATGATAAATACATAAATAACAATAAGGACAATTTTAAAAACAGCATGGACAATGTCACCTCCCGATGTGAGAGCACAACAATAAGTCTCCGGGACAGCCATACATGACCATGGCCTATCCCTAAACCTTAATTTATACCATCCCCCCATGTACAGGGCGAAAACATCGGAAATCACAGTCATCTTTACCTTGAGTGCCCTTTATGTTTGCGGGAGGGATGAACGAGTTTTTAAGCTGATTGTGTTTGCAGAGTGGAACCCTGTACCTCCTCCCTGAATTCATTAAAACATATTCTTCAAACAGTCCATGAGATGTGTCAGACAAAATATTGTTGGCCTGTCTGATGACAGCCTGCTCGAACATGTCTCCTGTGGGGTCAGTGGGGCAGGAGTGCCCATTATCTTACTTAGTGTTTTACTGGATTGTGAATTTGAGCTTTGGATTTAACTGTGAGATTTCCAAACCAGCAGGTGATACCGTACCTAAGTATAGACTCTATAGTTGCTCTGTAGAAGATTGTCATGATGTTTTTACAGACACCAAACAGTCTGAGACGTCTTAGAAAATGGAGGCGCTGGTGGACTCTGGCACAAACACTGCCAGCTGAGGTCACTGTCAATGTGCACGCTCAGGTATTTGAAGGACGTGACCTGTTTAATGGTGTTTCCATGAATAGTCACTGGGCACCAATCCCCCACTGATCGAGTAGCGTCTCCACGGTTTTACTTGTGTTAATGAGCAGTCTATTGCTATCGCATCAGTCCACAAATACAGCCACAGCAGTTTTATGGTTATTTAAGTTCTTGTCTGAATAGTTATTATTTTTCTAACAGTCCCATATTAAAAAGAAGCAATATATTAAACAATAAAAAGTTGTGTATTTTATAGTATGCATTATATCAGAATCCAGTGACTAAGAGTGTAATGTTTGATGCACAGTTAAAACTCGTGACCAACACATCACATGAAGATTGACTTTGGACGTTTTCGGAAAGGTTTGGGTGGTTGGGATGCCATTAACTCTTAGGTTGTTTCCGAATCAACACTAATCTATACAGTGCACTTATATACAGCTTTTTTTGGGGCGGGTTTTAAGTCAATTGTTGGGCGGATTTTGACTGAGGGATCTGGCAACCCTGGGTCTCACCATTATCCAAATGAAGGATGAGACAAGAAAGTGCTACCTGGAAATAAAATAAGTGTTTTTTAACTTAAATGTCATTAATGCTAATTATTCATTGATTTATTTAACTTGAAATATTTAAAATAATTTTACAACAAAAATGATAAAAAATTTATAATTTAATTAATAATACATTTTTTGTACAGTTTTTACTGCCCATATCTTTTTTACTGAAAAAGATATGGGCAGTACGAGCAGGTACGTAAATGAAAATAAATCTGTCAAATGCAATAATGGCAGAGCGATTACAAAAAAGAAAATGACAAGTAATGACAAAAATAAATAAACCAGAAAAGTAAAAATAAAAAGATTTGGGTACAGCTGAACACATTGGGGAATAGTGGAAGTGTAAGATACTGTATCTTACACTTTCACTATTCCCTAATTTGGACACCACTACAAAATGATGTGAGCAGAGCCAGACTGGATGTTTTGTGCTGGTGCACCTAAGAAAAAAAGTTAGGCGCACCAGTGCAACCAGTGCAAAAAGTCCAGAGCCCTGCATTTGTACTTCTAGTTGTACTTCTAGTGCAAACGGCTCTACTCTAAGCTCCTCCCGAGTGACCAAGCCTTCACCCTATCTCTATGGGAGGACCCAGCCACCCTGCGGCGGACTTAATTTTGGCCGCTTGTATCTAGGATCTTGTACTTTCGGTCATGACCCAAAGCTCCTGACCATAGGTGAGAGTAGGAACGTACATCGAACAGTTAATCGAGATATTGCCTTTCAGCTCGGCGCCTGGAAGAATTGGCAAGTTTTGTATTTTGAAGCTCTGTCAGTGGAGGACATCGAGAACATTTATATCTTTGGATTTTTGATAATTGGCTTCCTACTCATTGGCCTGGAGAATGCCTTAAATTATCAGAAAATTTGCAAAACAGCTGTCAGCTGAAATAAAAAAGGGCTTCTGTGATGTGAGTGAAAGCTTCAAAGGATTACATCAAAGTAATGCACAGTTCGAGGAGCTGACCCGAGACCTCCACGGACTGTGGACATAAACGAATAACGGGGAACAGAGGAAGAGGAGCTGGAGGAGGGAGCATCATGGGAGAACAAACCCCTACATGGGATGTACCACCGGAACATAACTAAAGCTGAGATCAAGAAATTCTACCAATGGCTAGAACGGGCTGGACTGAAGGACAGCACAGAGGCACTCATCATGGCTGCACAGGAACAAGCCCTGAGCACCAGAGCAATAAAGGCCCAGATCTACCACACCAGACAAGACTCAAGGTGTAGGCCGTGCAAACAGGCCCCTGCGACAATCCAACACTTAACTGCAGGGTGTAAGAGGCTGGCAGGGAAAGCATACATGGAACGCCACAACCAAGTGGATGGCATAGGGTACAGGAACATCTGCACGGAGTACGGACTGGAAACCCTGAGGTCAAAGTGGGAAACACCTCCAAAGGTGGTAGAGAATGACCGAGCCAAGATCCTGTGGGACTTCCAGATTCAGACTGACAGAATGGTAATGGAGAACCAACCAGACATTGTTGTGGTGGACAAACAGCAGAGGAAAGCCGTTGTGGTTGACGAGGCAATAACAAGTGATGGCAACATCAGGAAAAAGAAACATGAGACCCAGAGAAATACCAAGAGCTCAGAGAGGAGCTGAAAAAGGCTTGGAAGGTGAAGGTGACAGTGGTGCCAGTGGTCATTGGAGCACTCGAGGCAGTGACCCCAAAACTGGAAGAGTGGCTACAGCAGATCCCTAAAAGAACACCAGTACTAGGAACAGAAAAGATACTGCGCAGAACCCTCCAGCTCCCAGGCCTGGTAGAGGATCCGAGCTCGAAGGATGACACCACCCGCGGAGGGTGAAGATATTTTTAAATATTTATATAAAAATATATAAATTAGTATTTTTAACAAATATACTGAAACAAAAATATTATAGTGAATGCAACATATGTTTTAAAACAATTTAAATAATTTTAAGATTTTTATTTATAAATGAAGAATTTTTGGTCCATTACGGAAGAACCAGAGTTTTTGTACTAGTGTACTATGGCGTTAGTGGTTCTGCATCCAGTGTCGTGCGTGTTCACTGTGTGCACTCTTTTACGAGCACAAACGGACAAAAAACTACTAGATTCTGCTGTTCCACAAGTCATTGATGATTACAGGTATAATGTTTACAGAGGAGCCTGGAGGTAAGAAAAGTTACATTTCTGAAAGTTTATTGTTTGACAAACTTTATTTAGATTAGAAAATGAGTTAGTAAATTATATTTGACTCTTGAGGGCTGACAGCAGTAAAGAGAACTCTTGAGACATGGAAGATAAAAGAACCACTAATGTTTTACAAGGCATGTTTTTTATCAAGCATAGTTCAACACAATACGGCAGTTAGAGCTAACTTTGTATGAGTTATTATCAACTGCATGTAACGTTTGTCTAAAATAGCTATTGTTAGCTGAGCAGCTACATCAATTACTCACGTAAGCTGTCACCGAGGCCCGCAGTCTCAGCAGGATAACGGCTAAAGTTAGTGAACTTATATCAGGCAGGATACTGTATGTGTTACTATTACTGTTCTACTTCGTGTGTGCTCCGCCAACCTGAGGGCTTCGGTAGTGATTATAGCTATCTGGCGCCAGCCAGCCCTCTGAGAAAGATCAAAGCATTCACCGCGCCAATCATGTCAACCTACTGGCACAGTCTCAGGGCTATATAAATCCCCTCGCCCAACGTTCTCCCTTCTTCTCTCTCAGCACCTCTGAGATTATTAAAAGAGCAAAGATTATACAGAAGATTGAAGAATGGATTGTGCCCGAGATTCGTCACCCGTTGGATGATCTGCCGCAGTTCTTTGCCTCCGCTGCGGAGCAAATAAAAACTCCGCTACCGCCCCAGCTGCTTGAGACAGCTCAGGCAGACTTCACACTGGGGCTAGTGTCACTCAACCACGTGTGGCGACTCTCTGCCCTCTGATGATGGCCATCACCCATTATGCCCAGCAAGAATGGCAGAGCCCGCTCTTGGCGAGAGGCCTCGCCCAAGGATATCTGGGCTACTGCAACGTGGATGGCTGGAACGAGATTTCCGGCATCCCACCCACTGAAGATGGTGTGAGGATGTGCCTGCTCCCGTCATCTACCCCCTGGCCAAGCGGTAAGCAGGGCTCTCTTTAGCCTGCCCCCATCCACCATGCCATGCAGGCGGCTTGTGCTTGGCTTAGGTAGGTCCGGCATACCTACAGCAGTACCGGCGCCTTCAATCTTCCCAGGAGAGGGGCTTAAGAGGCGCTCCCCTCGTCTCCTGTAACTCAAATGCGGCTAGTAAACTGCCCAAGTTTCACTCCGCAACTGCCAGGGTTGGAGTGCAGGTATTGGGGGCCGTGGGCTTGCACCCGCTGTTGTCTAGGCAATACTGTGTTTTGAACCACAGGAGTGGGGATACTGACTATGGCCTGCTACCCACGGCCACACAGGCAGCTTCTAGTGGTGGTCGCCCTGAAGGGGTCGCCCCACTCCTCCCTTCAGGGGAACTTCCAGAAGGGTTTGGAATGGAGGGTGGGCCGACGCATCCTCCAGTTCAGGGCGTAATGAGGAGGGGCTATGCCCTGCAGTTTGCCCGCCTACCCCCTCCTTTCTGTGCTTTCTGTGGTGTCCTTTGCACACAGCTCACAACTTGGGCAGCGGCCATGTCCCTTCAAAAGGAGGTCTCTTCACTCCTACATCGTGGCGCAATTTCGGAGCTGGACCCAACAGAGGCAGAGACAGGGTTTTATTCCCCCTATTTCCTGGTCCCAAAGAGGAACGGGGGATTGAGACCGATCCTGGACCTGCGCATTCTTAATGAGTATGTGGCCACCAGGAGGTCCGTATGTTAACAATCATCTTTGAGAGTGTCCGCCCGGTGGACTGGATGACCTCAATTGACCTGACGGATGCCTATTTTCATGTCTCCATGTTTTTCTCAGGTTTGCCATCGGGGATCGGTGTTGTCAGTTCAACCGTCTCCCGTTCGGCTACTCTCTTGCCCCATGCACTTTTTCCAAATGCGTGGAGGCAGCCCTGGAGCCATCAGGGCCTCAGGATCCTGACTTACATAGACGACTGGCTCATCCTTGCTCCCTGACGCAAGGAGTACTGCATTACATCCTGAAGATGACGTACCTGGGAGTGGAGTTGGATGCACAGAGCATGCGCACACGGCTCTCTGTGGAGAGACAGGAGGCGCTCAGGAGTTTGGCCCAGAAGCTGGTGATGGCTCCATTGACCCCGTCTTGTCTGGTCCGGTCCCTACTGGGCATGATGGCGGCGGCTCACCCAGTGTACGCATGAGGCTCCTTCATCTGAGACGACTCCAATGCTGGTGTGCTCGGCTCCAATTGCATCTCATGCGGGACAGATCGACGCGGGTCTTACTGTCCCCGGGGGGCTCGGCAGGACCTGGAATTCTGGCTCACCCCAGACCGTCTCCAACTGGGAGTGCGCTTGGGATGCGTCCCACACTATCTGGAAGTGTTCACGGACACTTCACTTACCGGATGGGGCGGGACCTTGGGCCGGCTTGCAGTGGGCGGGGAGTCAACGCTATCTCGTATAAATGTACTGGAGATGGTGGCGGTGCAGAGGGTGCTTCTGCACTTTGCCCCCAGCTTGAAACAAGAGCACATGATGGTCAGGTCAGACAACACAACAGTTGTGGCCTAGCTGAACAGGCAGGGAGGGACCAGGTCACCAGAGAACAATGAGCCGACTGATTCAAGCTGATAGAACAGCAACTGAAATAACCACTTGTTACAACTGAGGTATGCAGCAAAGCATTTGTGAAGCCACAACACGCACAACCTTGAGGCGGATGGGCTACAACAGCAGAAGACCCCACTGGGTACCACTCATCTCCACTACAAATAGGAAAAAGAGGCTACAATTTGAACAAGCTCACCAAAATTGGCCAGTTGAACACTGAAAAAATGTTGCCTGGTCTGATGAGTCTCGATTTCTGTTGAGACATTCAGATTCAGACATTCAGAATTTGGCGTAAACAGAATGAGAACATTGGATCCACCATGCTTGTTACCACTGTGCAGGCTGGTGGTGTTGGTGTAATGGTGTGGGGGGATGTTTTCTTGGCACACTTTAGGCCCCTTAGAGCCAATTGGGCATTGTTTAAATGCCACAGCCTACCTGAGCATTGTTTCTGACCATGTCCATCCCTTATAACCACCATTTACCCATCCTCTAATGGCTATTTCCAGCAGGATAATGCACCATGTCACAAAGCTCGAATCATTTAAAATTGGTTTCTTGGACATGACAGTGAGTTCACTTTACTAAAATGGCCCCCACAGTCACCAGATCTCAACCCAATAGAGCATCTTTGGGATGTGGTTGAACAGGAGCTTCATGTCCTGGATGTGTATCCCACAAATCTCCATCAACTGCAAGATGCTATCCTATCAATTAACCCAGGTCTAAACAAGAACTAATATATTTATCACCAGGGTTTTTGAAAAAACATTTTTTTTCAAAAACCCTGGTATATCAGCATATCCCCAAATAGTATCAGAAAAGGGAACGAATCATTTCACAGAAACACTTATATTGTTGTTAAAATCTTTTGTCATATGCCCATTGTGAGCTGGTGTTGAGTTAATAAATGGAGTTATACTAAAGTCATATTGAGGTATGGTACTGCCTCTGGAAAGGGATGGCCCATATTCTTCACATAAGTGCATCCAATATATCCAACCTACTGAGCAAACAAACGTCCACGTTCATGGAAGAATTTTACCATTTCTGATCTGTCCATACAAGTACTCCACTTTCGAGCTTAATCAAGAAACGATATAGATATTCAAAAAAGAAGAACCCTTTGGGTTTTTAAATCTCTCCGAAGTTGCTCTATATACTCTTATTTAATTGTTCAGCCTATGGTTATAGCCTGCTACAAAATCACCTAGATATTTTAATATTACACTAAAACTTAATACATAGGCTATTAAGCTACCAAGCAGGGACCAAAGTATCTAAGGACTATGGGATCAGGATTAGAGGTAGAACACAAAAGCACATCCGTTTGAGTGGCATTTCAATATGTAATTTAGGAATGGCCTTTGGTTGAGATAGACTGATCTTAATACTTTATGGACCTTACTTACTTCTAACAACCCTGGGGCAAAACTGATTTATTAAAGATTTTAAATAATGTCATTAGAGTTGGTGTTTTTTACAGGGATCCAAAATGGGACCTTAGGCTACAAATCTTTAAAGAAAAAAAGAAAGGAAACGTTATATGTAATTAAAAAAAAAATCACTTTTGAAATATTATTTTCTCTCACTTTATTATTTTGGCGTTTAATTTATTGTACATTTTATTGTCATAACAGTTAACTATCCTTGGCCTTGTGAAATCTTGCAATCTTGACTCTTGGGTCTAAAAGTGAAGCCAGTCACTGATGCTCTGTAAAGTTTGGGGCATTCATAGTATAATATTGAAACTCCTCTTTGAACTGCTGTTGTCTCACATAAAGGCCCTAAATAAAGCAAACACTCATGCTTGTATCTCTGCGAGGCGGGCACTAAATAGATGTCACATAACAGGGTACCTTTTCAACATTGAAAAATATATATATATATTTATTCATTAATTTTCTACCACTTTGTCCGCTTTGTTAGGGGTCGCGGGTGACTGGAGCCTATCCCAGCAGCTTTGGGCCTGAGGCGGGGTACACCCTGGACAGTGGTCAGTTAGTCGCAGGGCTGACATTTAGAGACAGACACTGACAGACAACCATTCACTCTCACATTCATTCACTAGGGACACTTTAGAGTTGCCAATTAACCTGTACATACATGTCTTTGGACGGTGGGAGGAAGCCGGAGTACCCGGAGAGAACCCACGGTAACACGTGGAGAACATGCAGACTTCTGACAGAAAGACCGGAGACGGCCAAGAATGTTTGAGCCGGCCGGGTTTTGAACTCACGACCTTCTTGCTGTAAAGCAGGAGTGCTAACCACTCTGCCACGTGCAAAAATATATAAATCTTTTTATTTTTTTATTTCCTTGTTATAAAGACATGTTAAAATATCAATCTTTGAGTACAATCTCAAGCATTGTTATTAATTATTTAATCAAATATATTTATCAACCTACAATTCTGCTATTTTTGTCATTTGCTAAGATATACTAGCTTGCAAAGAAAAACACGCGATGTCACAATAATTTAGCATTCATTTTTAGAGGGGTTTTTGGTCATAGTAGGAGTGACAAAACATTTGGGACAGCAATTAACTGATTTTAAAAAATGCATATTCATTTTTCTTTTTTAAAAAAACAACTCAAAACAATTTTTTTTTAAATATAGTTTTGCCTTTAATTTTTTACATGTTTTTATTTCGTTAAAAAAGGACAATCTGAGGCCTTAAACTGCACTTTTGTCTAAATAACTTTAATTTTAATTAAGTAATAATTTCTTAAAAGAGGTATTTTGATTAAAGATACATAAAAAAAAAAACGTTTAGCCCTGCGACTTAACTGGCCCAAAGCTGCTATGACAAGCTCTAGTCTCCAGCATCCCCTAACGGGATTAAGTGGTAGAAAATAAATGAATGAAAATATTTAAATTATATAATGTAAAGATTGAAAAGATTTTTTTTTATATGAGCAGTTTATATAGAAGCACTGATATCATGAAATGACCCAACAGAGCTATATCTCGCAGGACATAAAATAACAATAGATCTAATGGAAATAGTATCTTACAAGTTCAACAACAAAACCCATGTTGGAATCGGTTTTGTGTGCTTCACTTTGTTTGAGCTGACGCCAATCTGTAAAAGTTTGGCCAAGATTGACTGAGAATCTTTCGGTCTAACTGATGTTTTTTTTTAGGTTATGTCTTTTTGGTTCCACCATGATTGATGATAAAATTAAGTTTAGGCCATTTTGGTATGATCTTAGCGAGATGCTCATCACACTGCAGGAGGTCTAGGTGTATACAATAAGGGCGCTTCTACAGTCACTGGGTGTAGAATTACCATGATGTTTTTGGCTTAGATGCACCAGAGGGGGATAGTGCACACTTCAAACACACCGCTACAACTCTATTAACCATCGTAAGGACTTAGAAAACTATTTATGAAGATAAATGTTACTAAGTTTTGCTTTAAGATTCTCATGCACAATTGCCTATCACGAGCACGTAGTGTGTGCCTGCGTGTCTAAACTCATTATTCTAATTAAAAAAAAGCACGACAGCACTCTCACTTAACCCTCTCAGGCCGCTCAGTGTGGGACCCAACCCCAGGACAGCGCCTTACTCCCGGCGCCTGCTCCGGACACTGTGTTTCTGCTTCACTGCACAACTGCTCAACCTCTTTACCTCTGTTCTCCATGGACTCTTCCCAACGGATCTGAACTTTTTAAACCCCACAGAAGCACGTTAATCCTGGATTTCTCATCTGTTCTCCACTGACTTCACTCGAACAGGTTTGTACCCCTGAGAGAACGCTGTATTTGGGCATACTCTGCAGCAGTAAACTTGAGCAGGTGCACACTCAGTTTATGTGGTCAGTTCCCTCCTGAAACCTAAAAAGACGTCTTCTTCTCAGACGAATTTTTAAGTACGTTTTTAAATCTGCTGTCTTGAGACGTTGACTTAATTATTTGTACAATTATCATTAGTCAAACTAAGTAACACATAATTTCTTATATAGTTTAATTTTTCATCTGAATCATTAGGCTACTTAGGCTACAATACATGCATTGAATTGGGTCCAAAACCAGCACTTCTCTAAAGGCATTTTTAATAGGCTATTTTTTTGTATAAGATCTATTTGTAAGATTGTTGTGTTCAATAATTAAATGTAAAAATAAATATGAAAAAGACTTTTAAATTCACCTAAATAAAATAAATTAGTTTAGCAAACTTAAATATACTATGTTATAATTTCATGAAAAAATCTTAAACTAAGGCCCAGACTTTATTTTATGAAATGTAGTCCTTGTGGGCATTCACAGGTACGGAAGGTACCTGTGACTTTAGCGTTCTATGCAATGGCTCTGTATATTCCTGAGTGAAACTGTTAAAAAGCAGTCCAAAGTTTTTAACCAATCAGGGTGCAGCCTTCTGTTAGTTAAAGGGAAGTCTGGCATTGACTCTTGGCAGATCGTGTCTCATCAGTCGGACAGTTATTCCTCTGCTGTGTCCTCTCACAGCTGATGTTCTGAAGCAAGTACCTGTTGCTGATTGTCCAAACGCAATTCTTGTCTCGTGACAAATCCAAACCAAGAATTGTGCCTGGACATCTGTAGCTGCTGCTCCCACTCTTCTGTCTCTACATGTGTTATCTGAGATTCTTTGAGTTCTGCTTCATCATCATCACAACAAAGATTCCCATTGCCTCCTTAACCCAAGAGAGTCTTGAGTCCTGGTCTAGTCTTGGTTTAGTGTTTGTTTAGACCAGATCAACCAACTGACTGGGTATTAATTATCATTAAAAAAAACAATAAAACATGACAAAAATAATCATAGACAACACAAGGAACACACTACAACAACACCAAGAACTATTGAACGCCTGGACCTTTTTTATCATTTTGCCTGAATTCAGGATTAAGAAAAGGCTGGACAAAGCCTGTGTACAACCTAGACCTAAACTAGGACTTGAATAGGACTAATGTAGGACTGAACCCAGGATTAACCCTAAACCCAAACAAAGGTTATACCAGAACTCGATCAGATCTCAACCAGGACTGAAGCAAGAATTAAATTTGGACATAACCAGGACTAAGCATGGGAAGAACTAAACTTGATATGAAATAGATCTAAACTAGCACTAGACCCCTGAACTATAGCAGGGACTAAATCTGAACTAAAACAG
Organism: Neodontobutis hainanensis; assembly: GCA_024349245.1. Lineage (NCBI taxonomy): Eukaryota > Metazoa > Chordata > Actinopteri > Gobiiformes > Odontobutidae > Neodontobutis > Neodontobutis hainanensis. Next base: position 149,302 of record JALDNG010000363.1, on the reverse strand, counting down.
GACCTAGTACAGAATCATACTAAATTAGGAAATAACATGGATTCAAACAGGACCAAAATGGTCAAAGAAGGAACCAGGTTTAAATAACCAAGAGGTAAAGTAATACAGAGTGTGGTGTGTTCAAGGGCAGTTGGGTTTTCAGTGCTTCTCAGTAAATTATGTTTCTATTGCGGAGCAAAAAAAAACTAAGCGGATGGGGTTTCTGTGAAAAGGTCACGGTGTGTTAAAGTGATACATTCCTAAAGAATTATGCAAATGATAATCCTTCGACTCAGCCACAAAAGAACGGGACAAAAGAACCACAGCCACAGGACACAAAAACGCTTGGCATCATGGGAAATGTCAGAACAAAAAAAAAGTACAAAGGAGACTAGGATGCTGGGAATCATGGGAAATATCAGTTACAGAGACTTTATTTTAACTCAAAAGTTTCTTTAAAAAAATAAGTTTACTATATGTCTTAAAGAAAAAGTCTGGACCCAGTTTTCAAGATGAATACGTTTTGTCTCTAATTCCAAGAGACTTTATCAATTCTGATTTCAACTGGTAAGAGAACTGAGCTTTATCTCTAGAGACCAGTGCCAGAGAAAGACCAGACCTGGACAAGACCAGGACCAGAGAAGCTACAGAGTGCTTTTATTTACATTTGTTGTCTTACTATTTCTGTGGAAAAATGTTTGCTCATCAATCACACTTTAATCTCCAGAACTGCTGCCGGTTGTCCATTTGACCAACCCCAGACCCAGGTCAGACCCCTCAGAGTCCCACCTTGTCTTTGTTCACTTGTGACCCAAAAGCCCCGGCACACACACTCTTGAGTGGTCAGTCTTTGTGTTTGTAGTACAGTACCATTCCAAGACTAAGGCTAAATCCTCTTTTTGGTCTGGTTTTGTCTGGTTTTGTTTACTCCTGATTTATCCATATGTAGTCTTGATTTAGTCCAGTTAAGGCCTGGTCTTCTTCATCCCTCTCAGAGGTTGTTGGTAACAATAGTCCACATCTGTCTCTTTCTGATTTGCTCATTTATGGCTCTTTTCAGTTGTAAATGGGGTCAGTCATACTTGGACCGGCTGAGACTGTGCGTGCATGGGAGAGGAGAGGGGGTATGTCCCAAAAGTGACAAAGAGTTAAGCCTTAGCTGTGGAGAATTTGTACTCATTGGACGCACATTCCTGAACAGGACACTGAACTGAGATATAGTTAAGGCAGGCTTTTTTATGAGAAATGACCATAGTCATATTTAGTAGTTAGTTTGCAAAATAATATTCAATAACAGGAAGAGGTAATTATGAATTCCTTCTCCAGGTCCAAAAAGTACATGTGGACCTGGTTGGGTAGACTCCCATGCATTGTCAGGGTTCTTATAGTCTGTTTGTTTTGTTAGTGCTTTATGTCTATCTGTCTGTGTTGTTTCTGATATGTTCTTTGTGGGTTTTTGGTTGGTTGTTGTGTCTGATTTTGGTTTCAAGTGTGTATTTGAGTTCTGGGTTTTATTTTGAGATGGTTTCCCCCTGTCTGTGTTTGTGAATTGCTTCCTGCCTGGTGTCTTTCCCTTCTGTGTGATTACCTGCCCCGCCCTAATGTTTCACCTGTCCCTTGTTGTCTTTGTCTATATATACCTGTTTGTCTTTTTGCTCAGTGCCAGGTCGTCGTCGTCTCTTCCGTGAGTCTGTTCTATGGTCCTTGTCTTTGTGAATATGCCTAGTTTTTTTTTTCTTTGTGTTTATTATCCCAGATATTTTCTGATTGGTCCTTCACCTTGGTTATCCTGTTTTCTAGTTTTTGTTTTGTCACTTAAGAATAAATTTTGGTTAAACCCTTTACCTGTGTCTGGGGTTATGTACTGGAGTCTTTCTGCACCTGGGCTTTGACATGCATCTTAAATTGCTGCTCTTGTGGACTAATAATGTGATTTTTGAATTGAAATCTGGCCCAGGAGTTAAATCAAATGTGTAGTCAAAGTCCTAATTTTCAGCTTTGTAGTGATAGATTAAACCTTGGTAAATTGGTTTGGTCTTGGTTCAGTCCTTAGCCAAGTATTTGAGGCTTGGCTGGACCTGGTTTAGTTCAGTCATATTTTTAGTAATGTTTTGTTTGTTTGTTTTTTTTTTTAGCCTAATGTTTAGCCCTTGTTTGTCATGTTCACGAGAGATGAACATCTGTCCCAATGTTCATTTGGATTAAGGGGTAGGAGTATATACCCCTCCAAATGTAGATTTTCAGTTTTGGGGTAAGATAATTTCCCAGCTGTGACAGGGACAGGGAGGAAACGACAGCTGATGCTGTTCAGAGCAAGACTCAAGTCAAAATACTTACAATAAATTGTTCATACACTGTATGATAAATTACATCCACATATGTATTATTAGACCTTATTGTAATAGATTATGCATATACAAAATTATATAGGCCTATAGCCTATAATATAAAGACTTGTATATGATTTATGATAGAATAATAAACCTTGTATTATATTAGATCCTATACATCCAAATTCTTAGTGGTGGCGTATAATCTTAGCCCTTGCTTTGGAGGATCAAGGGGTAGGGCTATGGGGAAAGGGGAATAGAGTGCTAGATTAAAAACTGGTATAATTAGAGTTATCCAGCCCACGTACAGTGGCATTAAAAAGTATCTGAACCCTTGGGAATTTTTCACATTTCTGCCTAAAATCCCCATAAAATGTGATCTGATCTTTGTCAAAATGACACAAATGAAAAGACAGTGTCTGCTTCAACTAAAACCACCCAAACATTTATAGGTTTTCATATTTTTAATGAGGATAACATGCAAACAATGACAGAATGGGCAGGAATAAAGCTGGTTGCCCCCCTTTGGCAGCAGTAACTTCAACCAGACGTTTCCTGTAGTTGCAGATCAGCCTGGCACATCGATCAGGATCAATCTTGGACCATTGCTCTTTACAAAACTGCTGCAGTTCAGTCAGATTCTTGGGATGTCTGACATGAATCTCTGTCTTGAGGTCATGCCACAGCATCTCAATGTGGTTCAAGTCAGGACTTTGACTTGGCCACTCCAGAACGTGCATTTTGTTCTTCTGAAACCATTCTGAAGTTGATTTACTTCTGTGTTTTGGGTCATTGTTTTTTCCTGCAAAACATCCTGATAAACCTTTGAATTCATTTTTCCATTAATGATTGCAAGTTGTCCAGGCCCTAAGGCAGAAACCCCAAACCATGATGCTCCCTCCACCAGGCTTCACGATGGGGATGAGGTGCTTATGTTGGTGAACTGTTCCTGTTTTTCCTGTTTTTCCTCCACACATGATGTTGTGTGTTCCTCCCAAACAGTTCAACTTTCCTTTCATCAGTCCACAAAATATTTTGCCAGAAATGTGAAAAATTCCCAAGTGTTCAGATAATTTTTCATGCCACTGTATGTGTTTTGCTTTGGTCCTGGTTTAGTCCATGTTCAATACAGTTAGTATATGGCAATATACGAAGCAAAGTATTGAGTTGTAATTCATAAAAATACCACCTTAAATCTACTGCTGGATTAATCTACAGTTTTTTTACTGTTTTTTGCCAATGTCATTTGTTCCATTTACTCTTCAAATAAAACAATAATTGACAGATATGATGAAACAATCAAATGCCTGCATAATTTTTTTTGCCCAATCAGTTCAGGAATTTTTATTTACATATTTATTAAACAGTGCTTTTGTCATAGTAAAAGGCTAAATACTATTAAATTTACCATCATGTCAAAATAAAAAGTATTAAAATAGACATTTCTTTGGCCTGTTTAATCTTTAAAATTAAATGTATTGAATTGAATAAATTGGAAGACAAGGAAAACAATGGCTGCTGTTTTGGCTTATATTCTAACTTGGCTGTGAAAGATATTAAAGGCTGAACTTTAAAAATAAAATAAAAAAAGTATTATAGACTTTAATTTGACTCATAGGTCAGTTTTTAGATACTTTGGACCATGACTGAATGTTAAACGTCATAAAGGGGTGAAATAAACAATATTTTGCAAAATAAAACACAAATATTTAATGAATCAGATTTTTTATTTTATTTTAATGACAGAAATTCAAGACATAAGGCACACACTGGCTTCTTCCTGGATTTAAAGCAAGACATTAAAAACACAATAAATAAATAAAAACAAGTTTTTAAATGTAGCAACAGTTTATGACAAGTATACATCACATCCCTTCATTCCTTTCTCCTCTGAGGTAAAGTGCATTTATCTGAAAACATTAATGAAAACAGTAGACAGTGGAGTCTGCAATAGACCACTGCCCTCTGTTGGACCAACAAGAAAATGGTTTAGTGACCTTCACAAACCAGAGCAAAATGTCTGTGGAGGCTCTCAGGTCTCAGATCTGGACCAGAAATGGGTAGAGTACCCTAAAAATGTGCTCAAGAGAAGCATTCAAAATAATTTTCTCAAGTAGAAGTAAAAGTAGTCCTCCAAAACATTACTCAAGAGTAAATGAAAGTAGCAAAGATTATTCCAATGCTTAAAAGTGGAGACAGCCACCAGTTTACAAATTTAGATCTATCTCCATATTGCCTCAAATATTCAATATTCTAGAAAAACTTTTCATTGTTTGTTTAGATGGCTTTATTTCAAAATATAACTTACAAACAATACAGATTTAGTAATAATATATCAACTGCACTGGCATTAATTGATCTGAGGAAATAACAAATACATTGATAAAAAAATGGACTTAAAAAATAAATAAATTGACATGAATAATGAAACTGAATTAAATGTTTCTAACCAAGCACTGACATGATTGTCATTTACCAGTACCATCATGCCTGTTCATAATTTGCGATAGTTAGCTAACGCTAATTCATTTAAGTTATGGCACCATCTAATGAAATGTTTAACACTAAAAGTGTCTATATAAAGAAATGGAATTCTGTAAACTAACGCAACAACATTTTTTAAAAACTCAACGTCTCAAGTTAGACGTTGATTTTTTGTATGCTGAATAATCAGTTTGTTTTGGGAGACACAAGACCTGCATTAAAGAGCTGTTCTGTGTAAGAAAACATGCCTTGTATTTGAGGCCGGGGGGGTTATCCTCTTCCGTTTCAACATTGGAGACAGTTTTTCCTTTCATGTCCTTCCTACTTTGTCCAAGAGTTTGTGAGGCAAAGTTTGTGTGTGGTCATGTGACTTCATTGCTACGTCTGATTAAAACAGACTCATGTGGTAGGTGTACTGACAGCATCTCTCTGACAAAAATAAAGCATAAAATGTAAAGAATAAATGTAAAAAAAAAAAAAAAGTAATGAGTCAAGTGTAGCCCAATGTAGCGGAGTAAGAGTAACGTTTCTTCTTTACAAATCTACTCAAGTAAAGTATGGTGCAGTAAAATTACTCCTCAAAGTACATTTTTTTCAAAAATTTTACTCAGGTAAATATAATAGAGTAAATGTAACTTGTTACTACCCACCTCTGATCTGGACATGAGTTTGAGAGTGAACATGTTTTGTCTTACATCCAAGGGACTTGGTCAATTCTAAATTCGACTGAGCTGAGGTTTAGCTCAGTTACTGATATTGAATCTGTCAACCAGTTTATTGAAAAAGGGCATTTAAACCCCTACATCTGAGGAAACTTAACCATGTCCCTTGGACTTCAAACCATCAACCAGATGCCTTTGATTAAACCTTTTCTGAAACACGAGCAAAGTTAAAGATTGATTTCTTAAAAACTAATTTGTGCAAGAGACATTTAAATATCATGAAAAACAAAAATATTAATATCAACTAAAATAGACAAAGGCCATTAAAAACACTGGTTTTTTCTTCTTTCTCTACACATTACATTAAATAGCTGACTATGAACAAATATGTGATATAGTCAAGAGGCACAAAAACTATCCCATTCAAAATCTTCCTTTGTACTACAAAAAAAGATTTCTGGCATGTGATAAGGTGTCCGCCTACACAAATATCTATATGGTTCATATTTTCTGAAATGTTGAGTCTGTCTGTACCTGTAGACTTATAATTTAATCTAAGCTCAAACATAAAAATGAATTGCAGCTTTTTTTCCATTGCTGTGGCACATTTTTGTGTTTATAATTTCTCTGAACTTTGGTTCATTACTTTATTATGTTTATTTATTTGACTGTGACATCATGTGACAAAATACATTAGACACAGCCACATGAATGTAAATATGCCAGATTGTAGCCTTAGGCTAAATTCTATTCATAGTCACACATTCTCACACTTTCATAAACCACAGCAACATTCATATACGTTCATACACCAGAATAACCTTCACACACGTTCATACACCAGAGCAACATTCACACACGTTCATACACCAGAGCAACATTAATACAACAGAGTAACATTAATACAACAGAGTAACATTCACAAACATTCATACACAAGAGCAACATTATTACACCACAGTAACATTCACAAATTCATACACCAGAGCAACATTCTCACTTGTTCATACACCAGAGCAACATTAACACTCATTCATACACCAGAGCAACATTCTCACACGTTCATACACCAGATTATCATTCACACACCAGAGTAACATTCACAAACATTCATATAAAAGAGCAACATTCACACACATTCATACACCAGAGCAACATTCACACTCGTTCATACACCAGAGCTAATTTCACACTCGTTCATACAACAGAGCTACATTCACACACATTCATACACCAGAGCAACATTCTCACACATTCATACACCAGAGCAACATTCAAACTCGTTCATACACCAGAGCTAATTTCACACTCGTTCATACAACAGAGCTACATTCACACACATTCATACACCAGAGCAACATTCACACACATTCATACACCAAAGCAACATTCTCACACATTCATACACCAGAGCAACATTCACACTCGTTCATACAACAGAGCTACATTCTCACACGTTCATACACCAGAGCAACATTCACACTCGTCCATACACCAGAGCTAATTTCACACACGTTCATACACCAGAGCAACATTCACACACGTTCATACACCAGAGCAACATTCTCACACATTCATACACCAGAGCAACATTCACACACATTCATACACCAGAGCAACATTCTCACACATTCATACACCAGAGCAACATTCACACACATTCATACACCAGAGCAACATTTATACACGTTCATACACCAGAGCAACATTCATACACGTTCATATACCAGAGCTACATTCACACACATTCATACAATAGAGGAACATTCATACACATTCATACACCAGAGCAACATTCATACACCAGAGTGACATTCACACACATTCATACACCAGAGCAACATTTATACACATTCATACACCAGAGAAACATTTATACACATTTATACACCAGAGCAACATTCATACACGTTCATACACCAGAGCAACATTCTCACACATTCATACACCAGAGCAACATTCACACACATTCATACACAAGAGCAACATTCATACACGTTCATACACCAGAGCAACATTTATACACGTTCATCCACCAGAGCGACATTCTCACTTGTTCATACACCAGAGCAACATTTATACACGTTCATACACCAGAGCAACATTTATACACGTTCATCCACCAGAGCGACATTCTCACTTGTTCATACACCAGAGCAACATTCATACAAGTTTATACACCAGAGCAACATTCACAAACATTCATACACCAGAGCAACATACAAACACGTTCATACACCAGTGCAACATTCACACACATTCATACACCAGAGCAAAATTTACACATGTTCATACACCACAGCAACATTTATACACGTTCATACACCAGAGCAACATTAATACAACAGAGTAACATTCACAAACATTCATACACCAGAGCAACATTCACACACATTCATATGCCAGAGCAACATTCATACACGTTCATACACCAGAGCAACATTCTCACTTGTTCATACACCAGAGCAACATTCTCACTTGTTCATACACCAGAGCAACATTCTCACACGTTCATACACCAGAGTATCATTCACAAACTTTCATACACCAGAGCAACATTTATACACATTCATACACCAGAGCAACATTCACACACCAGAGTAACATTCACAAACATTCATTTACAAGAGCAACATTCACACACATTCATACACCAGAGCAAAATTTACACATGTTCATACACCACAGCAACATTTATACACATTCAAACAGCAGAGCAACATTCACACACGTTCATACACCAGAGCAACATTCACAAACATTCATACACCAGAGCAACATTAATACAACAGAGTAACATTCACAAACATTCATACACAAGAGCAACATTATTACACCACAGTAACATTCACAAATTCATACACCAGAGCAACATTCTCACTTGTTCATACACCAGAGCAACATTAACACTCATTCATACACCAGAGCAACATTCTCACACGTTCATACACCAGAGTATCATTTATACACATTCATACACCAGAGCAACATTTATACACATTAATACACCAGAGCAACATTTATACACATTCATACACCAGAGCAACATTCACACACCAGAGTAACATTCACAAACATTCATATACAAGAGCAACATTCACACACATTCATACACCAGAGCAACATTAATACACCAGAGCAACATTAACACTCATTCATACACCAGAGCAACGATCTCACACGTTCATACACCAGAGTATCATTCACACACGTTCAAACACCAGAGCAACGTTTATACACGTTCATACACCACAGCAACATTTATACACGTTCATAAACCAGAGCTACATTCACACACATTCATACACCAGAGCAACATTCACACTCGTTCATACACCAGAGCTAATTTCACACTCGTTCATACAACAGAGCTACATTCACACACATTCATACACCAGAGCAACATTTATTCACGTTCATACACCAGAGCAACATTCACACACGTTCATACACCAGAGTGACATTCACACACATTAATACACCAGAGCAACATTTATACACGTTCATACACCAGAGCAACATTCATACACGTTCATACACCAGAGGAACATTCACACACATTCATATACCAGAGCTACATTCACACACATTCATACACCAGAGCAACATTCATACACATTCATACACCAGAGCAACATTTATACACATTCATACACCAGAGCAACATTTATACACATTCATACACCAGAGCAACATTTATACACGTTCATACACCAGAGCAACATTCATACACGTTCATACACCAGAGCAACATTTATTCACGTTCATACACCAGAGCAACATTTATTCACGTTCATACACCAGAGCAACATTTATTCACGTTCATACACCAGAGCAACATTCACACACATTTATACACCAGAGCTACATTCATCCACGTTCATACACCAGAGCGACATTCATACACAATCATACACCAAAGCAACATTCATACACATTCATAAACCAGAGCAACATTCATACACCAGAGCAACATTTACACACGTTCATACACCAGAGCAACATTTATACACGATCATACACCAGAGCAACATTCACACACATTCATATACCAGAGCTACATTCACACACATTCATACACCAGAGCGAAATTCACAAACGTTCATACACCAGAGCGACATTTATACACGTTCATACACCAGAGCAACATTCACACACATTCATACACCAGAGTAAGATTCACACACGTTCATACACCAGAGCAACATTCACACGCGTTCATACACCAGAGCAACATTTATACACGTTCATACACCAGAGCAACATTCACACACATTCATACACCAGAGTAAGATTCACACACGTTCATACACCAGAGCAACATTCACACGCGTTCATACACCAGAGCAACATTTATACACGTTCATACACCAGAGCAACATTCACACACATTCATACACCAGAGGAACATTTATACACGTTCATACACCAGAGCAACATTCACACACATTCATACACCAGAGTAACATTTATACACATTCATACACCAGAGCAACATTTATACACATTCATACACAAGAGCAACATTCACACACGTTCATACACCAGAGCTACATTCATACACGTTCATACACCAGAGCAACATTTATTCACATTCATACACCAGAGCAACATTCACACACATTCATACACCAGAGCTACATTCATACACGTTCATACACCAGAGGAACATTTATACACGTTCATACACCAGAGCAACATTCATACACGTTCATACACCAGAGCAACATTCATACACGTTCATACACCAGAGGAACATTCACACACATTCATAAACCAGAGCAACATTCACACTCGTTCATACACCAGAGCTAATTTCACACTCGTTCATACAACAGAGCTACATTCACACACATTCATACACCAGAGCAACATTCATACACATTCATACACCAGAGCTACATTCACACACATTCATAACCAGAGCAACATTCCTACACGTTTATACACCAGAGCAACTTTTATACACATTCATACACCAGAGCAAATTTATACACATTCATAACCAGAGCAACATTAATACACGTTCATACACCAGAGGAACATTTACAAACATTCATAACCAGAGCAACATTCTCACTTGTTCATACACCAGAGCAACATTAACACTCATTCATACACCAGAGCAACATTTATACATGTTCATACACCACAGCAACATTCATACACGTTCATACACCAGAGCTACATTCATACACGTTCATACACCTGAGTACCATTCATACACGTTCATACACCAGAGCAACATTCACACACATTCATACACCAGAGCAACATTCACAAACATTTATACACCAGAGCAACATTCACACATGTTCATACACCAGAGCAACATTTATACACGTTCATACACCAGAACAACATTCATAAACATTTATACACCAGATCGACATTCACATTCGTTCATACAGCACAGCAACATTAAAACATCAGAGTAACATTCACAAACATTCATATACAAGAGCAACATTAATACACCACAGTAAAATTCACAAATTAATACACCAGAGCAACATTCTCACTTATTCATACACCAGAGCAACATTAACACTCATTCATACACCAGAGCAACATTCTCACACGTTCATACACCAGAGTATCATTAACACACATTCATATACAAAAGCAACATTAATACACCACAGTAACATTCACAAATTCATACACCAGAGCAACATTCTCACTTGTTCATACACCAGAGCAACATTAACACTCATTCATACACCAGAGCAACATTCACACACGTTCATACACCAGAGCAACATTTATACACGTTCAAACACCAGAGCAACGTTTATACACGTTCATACACCACAGCAACATTCATACACATTCATACACCAGAGCAACATTTACACACATTCATACACCAGAGCAACATTCACACACCAGAGCAACATTTATACACATTTATACAACAGAGCAACATTTATACGCATTCATACACATGAGCAACATTTATACACATTCATACACCAGAGCAACATTCATACACGTTTATACACCAGAGCTACATTCACACACATTCATACACCAGAGCAACATTTATACGCATTCATACACAAGAGCAACATTTATACACCTTCATACACCAGAGCTACATTCATACACGTTTATACACCAGAGCTACATTCACACACATTCATACACCAGAGCAACATTTATTCACGTTCATACACCAGAGCTACATTCACACACATTCATACACCAGAGCAACATTTATTCACGTTCATACACCAGAGCAACATTTACACACATTCATACATCAGAGCAACATTCATACACATTCATACACCAGAGCAACATTTATTCACGTTCATACACCAGAGCAACATTTACACACATTCATACACCAGAGCAACGTTTATACACGTTCATACACCAGAGCAACATTTATACACATTCATACACCAGAGCAACATTTATACACGTTCATACACCAGAGCTACATTCACACACATTCATACACCAGAGCAACATTTATTCACGTTCATACATCAGAGCAACATTCATACACGTTTATACACCAGAGCTACATTCACACACATTCATACACCAGAGCAACATTTATTCACGTTCATACACCAGAGCTACATTCACACACATTCATACACCAGAGCAACATTTATTCACGTTCATACATCAGAGCAACATTCATACCCGTTCATACACCAGAGCAACATTTAAACACGTTCATACACGAGAGCAACATTCACACACATTTATACACCAGAGCAACATTCATACACGTTCATACACCAGAGCAACATTTATACACATTCATACACCAGAGCAACATTTATACACATTCATACACCAGAGCAACATTCACACACATTCATTCACCAGAGCAACATTTATACACGTTCATACACCAGAGCAACATTTATACACGTTCATACACCAGAGCAACATTCACACACATTCATACACCAGAGCAACATTTATACACGTTCATACACCAGAGCAACATTTATACACATTCATACACCAGAGCAACATTTATACACATTCATACACAAGAGCAACATTCATACACGTTCATACACCAGAGCAACATTTATTTACGTTCATACACCAGAGCAACATTCACACACGTTCATACACCAGAGCTACATTCATAGACGTTCATAAACCAGAGCAACATTCATACACCAGAGCAACATTTACACACATTCATACACCAGAGCAACCTTCATACACCAGAGCAACATTTACACACATTCATACACCAGAGCAACATTCATACACCAGAGCAACATTTATACACCAGAGCAACATTCACACACATTCATACACCAGAGCGACATTCACACATTCATACACCAGAGCAACATTCATACACCAGAGCAACATTTACACACATTCATACACCAGAGCAACATTCACACACCAGAGCAACATTTACACACGTTCATACACCAGAGCAACATTTATACACCAGAGCAACATTCACACATTCATACACCAGAGCAACATTCACACATTCATACACCAGAGCAACATTCACACATTCATACACCAGAGCAACATTCACACATTCATACACCAGAGCAACATTCACACATTCATACACCAGAGCAACATTCACACATTCATACACCAGAGCAACATTCATACACCAGAGCAACATTCACACACATTCATACACCAGAGCAACATTTATACACGTTCATACACCAGAGCAACATTTATACACATTCATACACCAAAACTACATTCATACACCAGAGCAACATTCACACACATTCATACACCAGAGCAACATTCTCACACGCGTTCATACACCAGAGCAACATTCATACACCAGAGCAACATTCACACACCAGAGCAACATTCACACACATTCATACACCAGAGCAACATTCACACATTCATACACCAGAGCAACATTCTCACACGTTCATATACACCAGAGCAACATTCATAAACCAGAGCAACATTCACATTCATACACCAGAGACATTCACACATTCATACACCAGAGGAACATTCACACATTCATACACCAGAGCAACATTTATACACGTTCATACACCAGAGCATTCCCAGAGCAACATTCATACACGTTCATACACCAGAGGAACATTCACACACATTCATACACCAGAGCAACATTCATACACATTCATACACCAGAGCAACATTCACACGTTCATACACCAGAGCTACATTCACACACATTCATACACCAGAGGAACATTCATACACATTCATACACCAGAGCAACATTCATACACCAGAGTGACATTCACAAACATTCATATACAAGAGCAACATTAATACACCACAGTAAAATTCACAAATTAATACACCAGAGCAACATTCTCACTTGTTCAGACACCAGAGCAACATTAACACTCATTCATACACCAGAGCAACATTAACACTCATTCATACACCAGAGCAACATTCACACACGTTCATACACCAGAGCAACATTTATACACGTTCAAACACCAGAGCAACGTTTATACACGTTCATACACCACAGCAACATTCATACACATTCATACACCAGAGCAACATTTACACACATTCATACACCAGAGCAACATTCACACACCAGAGCAACATTTACACACCAGAGGAACATTCACACACATTCATACACCAGAGCAACATTTATACGCATTCATACACAAGAGCAACATTTATACACATTCATACACCAGAGCAACATTTATACACCTTCATACACCAGAGCTACATTCATACACGTTTATACACCAGAGCTACATTCACACACATTCATACACCAGAGCAACAATTATTCACGTTCATACACCAGAGCTACATTCACACACATTCATACACCAGAGCAACATTTATTCACGTTCATACACCAGAGCAACATTTACACACATTCATACATCAGAGCAACATTCATACCCGTTCATACACCAGAGCAACATTTACACACGTTCATACATGAGAGCAACATTCACACACATTTATACACCAGAGCAACATTCATACACGTTCATACACCAGAGGAACATTTATACACGTTCATACACCAGAGCAACATTCATACACGTTCATACACCAGAGCAACATTCATACACGTTCATACACCAGAGCAACATTCACACACGTTCATTCACCAGAGCAATATTTATACACGTTCATACACCAGAGCAACATTTATACACGTTCATACACCAGAGCAACATTCACACACATTCATACACCAGAGCAACATTTATACACGTTCATACACCAGAGCAACATTTATACACGTTCATACACCAGAGCAACATTCACACACATTCATACACCAGAGCAACATTTATAAACGTTCATACACCAGAGCAACATTTTTACACATTCATACACCAGAGCAACATTTATACACATTCATAAACAAGAGCAACATTCACACACGTTCATACACCAGAGCTACATTCATACACGTTCATACACCAGAGCAACATTTATTCACGTTCATACACCAGAGCAACATTCACACACGTTCATACACCAGAGCTACATTCATAGACGTTCATACACCAGAGCAACATTTACACACATTCATACACCAGAGCAACATTCACACACCAGAGCAACATTTACACACGTTCATACACCAGAGCAACATTTATACACCAGAGCAACATTCACACACATTCATACACCAGAGCGACATTCACACATTCATACACCAGAGCAACATTCACACATTCATACACCAGAGCAACATTCACACATTCATACACCAGAGCAACATTCACACACATTCATAAAACAGAGCAACATTCACACATTCATACACCAGAGCAACATTCATACACCAGAGCAACATTCACACACATTCATACACCAGAGCAACATTTATACACGTTTATACACCAGAGCAACATTTATACACATTCATACACCAAAACTACATTCATACACCAGAGGAACATTTATTCACGTTCATACACCAGAGCAACATTCACACACATTCATACACCAGAGCAACATTCTCACACGTTCATATACCAGAGCAACATTCATACACAAGAGCAACATTCACACACCAGAGCAACATTCATACACAATCATACACCAGAGCAACATTCACACACGTTCATACACCAGAGCAACATTCTCACACGTTCATATACCAGAGCAACATTCATAAACAAGAGCAACATTCACACACCAGAGCAACATTTATACACCAGAGGAACATTAACACACATTCATACACCAGAGCAACATTTATACACGTTCATACACCAGAGCAACATTCATACACGTTCATACACCAGAGCAACATTCACACACATTCATACACCAGAGCAACATTTATACACGTTCATACACCAGAGCAACATTCATACACGTTCATACACCAGAGGAACATTCACACACATTCATACACCAGAGGAACATTCATACACATTCATACACCAGAGCAACATTCACACACGTTCATATACCAGAGCTACATTCACACACATTCATACACCAGAGGAACATTCATACACATTCATACACCAGAGCAACATTCATACACCAGAGTGACATTCACACACATTCATACACCAGAGCAAACTTCACACACATGCATACACCAGAGCAACATTTATACACATTCATACACCAGAGCAACATTTATACACATTCATACACCAGAGAAACATTTATACACATTTATACACCAGAGCAACATTCATACACGTTCATACACCAGAGCAACATTCTCACACATTCATACACCAGAGCAACATTCATACACGTTCATCCACCAGAGCGACATTCTCACTTTTTCATACACAAGAGCAACATTTATACACGTTCATACACCAGAGCAACATTCATACACGTTCATATACCAGAGCTACATTCACACACATTCATACACCAGAGGAACATTTATACACATTCATACACCAGAGCAACATTCATACACCAGAGTGACATTCACACACATTCATACACCAGAGCAAACTTCACACACATTCATACACCAGAGCAACATTTATACACATTCATACACCAGAGCAACATTTATACACATTCATACACCAGAGAAACATTTATACACATTTATACACCAGAGCAACATTCATACACGTTCATACACCAGAGCAACATTCACACACATTCATACACCAGAGCACCATTCATACACGTTCATACACCAGAGCAACATTTATACACGTTCATACACCAGAGCAACATTTATACACGTTCATCCACCAGAGCAACATTCATACAAGTTTATACACCACAGCAACATTTATACACGTTCAAACAGCAGAGCAAAATTCACAAACATTCATACACCAGAGCAACATTAATACAACAGAGTAACATTCACAAACATTCATACACCAGAGCAACATTCACACACATTCATATGCCAGAGCAACATTCATAAACGTTCATACACCAGAGCAACATTCTCACTTGTTCATACACCAGAGCAACATTCTCACACGTTCATACACCAGAGCAACATTTATACACATTCATACACCAGAGCAACATTCACACACCAGAGTAACATTCACAAACATTCATTTACAAGAGCAACATTCACACACATTCATACACCAGAGCAAAATTTACACATGTTCATACACCACAGCAACATTTATACACGTTCAAACAGCAGAGCAACATTCACACTTGTTCATACACCAGAGCAACATTCACACACGTTCATACACCAGAGCAACATTCACAAACATTCATACACCAGAGCAACATTATTACACCACAGTAACATTCACAAATTCATACACCAGAGCAACATTCTCACTTGTTCATACACCAGAGCAACATTAACACTCATTCATACACCAGAGCAACATTCTCACACGTTCATACACCAGAGTATCATTTATACACATTCATACACCAGAGCAACATTTATACACATTCATACACCAGAGCAACATTCACACACCAGAGTTACATTCACAAACATTCATATACAAGAGCAACATTCACACACATTCATACACCAGAGCAACATTAATACACCAGAGCAACATTAACACTCATTCATACACCAGAGCAACATTCTCACGCGTTCATACACCAGAGTATCATTCACACGTTCAAACACCAGAGCAACATTTGTTTCATAAACCAGAGCTACATTCACACACATTTATACACCAGAGGAACATTCACACGCATTCATACACCAGAGCAACATTCACACTCGTCCATACACCAGAGCTAATTTCACACTCGTTCATACAACAGAGCTACATTTATACACGTTCATACACCAGAGCAACATTCACACACCAGAGTAACATTCACACACATAAATACACCAGAGCAACATTCACAAACATTCATACACCAGAGCTACATTCACACACATTCATACACCAGAGCAACATTTATACACATTCATACACCAGAGCAACATTCACACACATTTATACACCAGAGCAACATTTATTCACGTTCATACACCAGAGCAACATTCACACACGTTCATACACCAGAGTGACATTTATACACGTTCATACACCAGAGCAACATTCATACACGTTCATACACCAGAGGAACATTCACACACGTTCATACACCAGAGCTACATTCACACACATTCATACACCAGAGCAACATTTATACACGTTCATACAACAGAGCTACATTCACACACATTCATACACCAGAGCAACATTCATACACATTCATACACCAGAGCAACATTTATACACGTTCATACACCAGAGCAACATTTATACACGTTCATACACCAGAGCAACATTTATACACATTCATACACCAGAGGAACATTTATACACATTCATAAACCAGAGCAACATTCACACACATTCATACACAAGAGCAACATTCACACACATTCATACAACAGAGCAACATTTACACACGTTCATACACCAGAGCAACATTTATACACCAGAGGAACATTTACACACATTCATATACCAGAGCAACATTCATACACGTTCATACACCAGAGCAACATTTATTCACGTTCATACACCAGAGCAACATTCACACACATTCATACACAAGAGCAACATTCACACACATTCATACAACAGAGCAACATTTACACACGTTCATACACCAGAGCAACATTTATACACCAGAGCAACATTCACACACATTCATACACCAGAGCAACATTTATACACGTTCATACACCAGAGCTACATTCACACTCGTTCATACACCAGAGCTACATTCACACACATTCATACACCAGAGCTACATTCACACACATTCATACACCAGAGCAACATTTATACACGTTCATACACCAGAGCAACATTTATACACGTTCATACACCAGAGCAACATTTATACACATTCATACACCAGAGCAACATTTATACACATTCATAAACCAGAGCAACATTCATACACGTTCATACACCAGAGCAACATTTATTCACGTTCATACACCAGAGCTACATTCATCCACGTTCATACACAAGAGCAACATTCACACACATTCATACAACAGAGCAACATTTACACACGTTCATACACCAGAGCAACATTTATACACCAGAGGAACATTTACACACATTCATATACCAGAGCAACATTTATACACGTTCATACACCAGAGCAACATTTATACACATTCATACACCAGAGAAACATTTATACACGTTCATACACCAGAGCAACATTCTCACACATTCATACACCAGAGCAACATTTATACACGTTCATACACCAGAGCAACATTCTCACACATTCATACACCAGAGCAACATTCACACACATTCATACACCAGAACAACATTCATACACGTTCATCCACCAGAGCGACATTCTCACTTGTTCATACACAAGAGCAACATTTATACACGTTCATACACCAGAGCAACATTTATACACGTTCATCCACCAGAGCGACATTCTCACTTGTTCATACACCAGAGCAACATTTATACACGTTCATACACCAGAGCAACATTCATACACGTTCATATACCAGAGCTACATTCACACACATTCATACACCAGAGCAACATTCATACACATTCATACACCAGAGCAACATTCATACACCAGAGTGACATTCACACACATTCATACACCAGAGCAAACTTCACACACATTCATACACCAGAGCAACATTTATACACATTCATACACCAGAGCAACATTTATACACGTTCATCCACCAGAGCGACATTCTCACTTGTTCATACACCAGAGCAACATTTATACACGTTCATACACCAGAGCACCATTCATACACGTTCATACA
Organism: Neodontobutis hainanensis; assembly: GCA_024349245.1. Lineage (NCBI taxonomy): Eukaryota > Metazoa > Chordata > Actinopteri > Gobiiformes > Odontobutidae > Neodontobutis > Neodontobutis hainanensis. Next base: position 129,632 of record JALDNG010000363.1, on the reverse strand, counting down.
CCAGAGCAACATTCACACACATTCATACACCAGAGCAACATTCATACACGTTCATACACCAGAGCAACATTTATACACGTTCATCCACCAGAGCGACATTCTCACTTGTTCATACACCAGAGCAACATTTATACACGTTCATACACCAGAGCACCATTCATACACGTTCATACACCAGAGCAACATTTATACACGTTCATACACCAGAGCAACATTTATACACGTTCATCCACCAGAGCAACATTCTCACTTGTTCATACACCAGAGCAACATTCATACAAGTTTATACACCACAGCAACATTTATACACGTTCAAACAGCAGAGCAAAATTCACAAACATTCATACACCAGAGCAACATTAATACAACAGAGTAACATTCACAAACATTCATACACCAGAGCAACATTCACACACATTCATATGCCAGAGCAACATTCATACACGTTCTTACACCAGAGCAACATTCTCACTTGTTCATACACCAGAGCAACATTCTCACACGTTCATACACCAGAGCAACATTTATACACATTCATACACCAGAGCAACATTCACACACCAGAGTAACATTCACAAACATTCATTTACAAGAGCAACATTCACACACATTCATACACCAGAGCAAAATTTACACATGTTCATACACCACAGCAACATTTATACACGTTCAAACAGCAGAGCAACATTCACACACGTTCATACACCAGAGCAACATTCACACACGTTCATACACCAGAGCAACATTCACAAACATTCATACACCAGAGCAACATTATTACATCACAGTAACATTCACAAATTCATACACCAGAGCAACATTCTCACTTGTTCATACACCAGAGCAACATTAACACTCATTCATACACCAGAGCAACATTCTCACACGTTCATACACCAGAGTATCATTTATACACATTCATATACAAGAGCAACATTCACACACATTCATACACCAGAGCAACATTAATACACCAGAGCAACATTAACACTCATTCATACACCAGAGCAACGATCTCACACGTTCATACACCAGAGTATCATTCACACACGTTCAAACACCAGAGCAACGTTTATACACGTTCATAAACCAGAGCTACATTCACACACATTTATACACCAGAGGAACATTCACACGCATTCATACACCAGAGCAACATTCACACTCGTCCATACACCAGAGCTAATTTCACACTCGTTCATACAACAGAGCTACATTTATACACGTTCATACACCAGAGCAACATTCATACACCAGAGCTACATTCACACACATTCATACACCAGAGCAACATTTATACACGTTCATACACCAGAGCAACATTCACACACATTTATACACCAGAGCAACATTTATTCACGTTCATACACCAGAGCAACATTCACACACGTTCATACACCAGAGTGACATTCACACACATTCATACACCAGAGCAACATTCATACACGTTCATACACCAGAGGAACATTCACAAACATTCATATACCAGAGCTACATTCACACACATTCATACACCAGAGCAACATTTATACACGTTCATACACCAGAGCTACATTCACACTCGTTCATACACCAGAGCTACATTCACACACATTCATACACCAGAGCAACATTCACACTCGTTCATACACCAGAGCTAATTTCACACTCGTTCATACAACAGAGCTACATTCACACACATTCATACACCAGAGCAACATTCATACACATTCATACACCAGAGCAACATTTATACACGTTCATACACCAGAGCAACATTTATACACGTTCATACACCAGAGCAACATTTATACACATTCATACACCAGAGCAACATTTATACACATTCATAAACCAGAGCAACATTCATACACGTTCATACACCAGAGCAACATTTATTCACGTTCATACACCAGAGCAACATTCACACACATTCATACACCAGAGCTACATTCATCCACGTTCATACACAAGAGCAACATTCACACACATTCATACAACAGAGCAACATTTACACACGTTCATACACCAGAGCAACATTTATACACCAGAGGAACATTTACACACATTCATATACCAGAGCAACATTTATACACGTTCATACACCAGAGGAACATTCACACACATTCATACACCAGAGCAACATTTATACACGATCATACACCAGAGCAACATTCACACACATTCATATACCAGAGCTACATTCACACACATTCATACACCAGAGCTACATTCATACACGTTCATACACCAGAGGAACATTCATACACATTCATACACCAGAGCAACATTCACACACATTCATATACCAGAGCTACATTCACACACATTCATACACCAGAGCGAAATTCACAAACGTTCATACACCAGAGTAAGATTCACACACGTTCATACACCAGAGCAACATTCATACACGTTCATACACCAGAGCAACATTTATACACGTTCATACACCAGAGCAACATTCACACACATTCATACACCAGAGCAACATTTATACACGTTCATACACCAGAGCAACATTTACAATATTCATACACCAGAGCAACATTTATACACATTCATACACAAGAGCAACATTCACACACGTTCATACACCAGAGCTACATTCATACACGTTCATACACCAGAGCAACATTTATTCACGTTCATACACAAGAGCAACATTCACACACGTTCATACAACAGAGCTACATTCATAGACGTTCATACACCAGAGCAATATTCATACACTTTCATAAACCAGAGCAACATTCATACACCAGAGCAACATTTACACACATTCATACACCAGAGCAACATTCATACACCAGAGCAACATTTACACACGTTCATACACCAGAGCAACATTTATACACCAGAGGAACATTCACACACATTCATACACCAGAGCAACATTTATACGCATTCATACACAAGAGCAACATTTATATACATTCATACACCAGAGCAACATTTATACACATTCATACACCAGAGCTACATTCATACACCAGAGCTACATTCATACACGTTTATACACCAGAGCTACATTCATACACATTCATACACCAGAGCTACATTCATACACGTTCATACACCAGAGGAACATTTATTCACGTTCATACACCAGAGCAACATTTATTCACGTTCATACACCAGAGCAACATTTACACACATTCATACACCAGAGCAACATTCACACACATTCATACATCAGAGCAACATTCATAACCGTTCATACACCAGAGCAACATTTATACACGTTCATACACCAGAGCAACATTCACACACATTCATACACCAGAGCAACATTCATACACGTTCATACACCAGAGGAACATTTACACACATTCATACACCAGAGCAACATTTATACACATTCATACACCAGAGCAACATTTATAGACATTCATACACCAGAGCAAAATTTATACACAATCATACACCAGAGCAACATTCACACACGTTAATAAACCAGAGCAACATTCACACACATTCATACACCAGAGCAACATTCACACACATTCATACACCAGAGCAACATTCACACACATTCATACACCAGAGGAACATTCACAAACATTCATAACCAGAGCAACATTCCTACACGTTTATACACCAGAGCAACTTTTATACACATTCATACACCAGAGCAACATTTATACACATTCATACACCAGAGCGACATTCACACACATTCATACACCAGAGCAAATTTATACACATTCATACACCAGAGGAACATTCACAAACATTCATAACCAGAGCAACATTATTACACGTTCATACACCAGAGCAACATTCATACACGTTCAAACACCAGAGCAACATTCACACACATTCATACACCAGAGCAACATTCACACACATTCATACACCAGAGCAAAATTTACACATGTTCATACAGCAGAGCAACATTCACACACATTCATACACCAGAGCAACTGTCACACACGTTCATACACCAGAGCAACATTCACAAACGTTCATACACCAGAGCAACATTCACAAACATTTATACACCAGAGCAACATTCATAAACATTCATAAACCAGAGCAACATTCATACACCAGAGCGACATTTACATTCGTTCATACACCAGAGCAACATTAATACACCAGAGTAACATTCACAAATTCATACACCAGAGCAACATTCTCACTTGTTCATACACCAGAGCAACATTAACACTCATTCATACACCAGAGCAACATTTATACACGTTCAAACACCAGAGCAACGTTTATACACGTTCATACACCACAGCAACATTCATACACGTTCATACACCAGAGCTACATTCATACACGTTCATACACCAGAGTACCATTCATACACGTTCATACACCAGAGCAACATTCATACACATTCATACACCAGAGCAACATTCATACACATTCATACACCAGAGCAACATTCATACACCAGAGCAACATTTATACACGTTCATACACCAGAGCAACATTCACAAACATTTATACACCAGAGCAACATTCACACATGTTCATACACCAGAGCAACATTTATACACGTTCATACACCAGAACAACATTCATAAGCATTTATACACCAGAGCGACATTCACATTCGTTCATACAGCACAGCAACATTAATACACCAGAGTAACATTCACAAACATTCATATACAAGAGCAACATTAATACACCACAGTAAAATTCACAAATTAATACAATAGAGCAACATTCTCACTTGTTCATACACCAGAGCAACATTAACACTCATTCATACACCAGAGCAACATTCTCACACGTTCATACACCAGAGTATCATTCACACACATTCATATACAAGAGCAACATTAATACACCACAGTAACATTCACAAATTCATACACCAGAGCAACATTCTCACTTGTTCATACACCAGAGCAACATTAACACACGTTCATACACCAGAGCAACATTTATACATGTTCAAACACCAGGGCAACTTTTATACACGTTCATACACCACAGCAACATTCATACACATTCATACACCAGAGCAACATTTACACACATTCATACACCAGAGCAACATTCACACACCAGAGCAACATTTACACATGTTCATACACCAGAGCAACATTTATACGCATTCATAAACAAGAGCAACATTTATACACCTTCATACACCAGAGCAACATTTATACACCTTCATACACCAGAGCTACATTCATACACGTTTATACACCAGAGCTACATTCACACACATTCATACACCAGAGCAACATTTATTCACGTTCATACACCAGAGCTACATTCACACACATTCATACACCAGAGCAACATTTACACACATTCATACATCAGAGCAACATTCATACCCGTTCATACACCAGAGCAACATTTATACACTTTCATACACCAGAGCAACATTCACACACATTCATACACCAGAGCAACATTTACACACGTTCATACACGAGAGCAACATTCACACACATTTATACACCAGAGCAACATTCATACACGTTCATACACCAGAGGAACATTTATACACGTTCATACACCAGAGCAACATTCCTACACGTTCATACACCAGAGCAACATTCATACACGTTCATACACCAGAGCAACATTCACACACATTCATACACCAGAGCAACATTTATACACGTTCATACACCAGAGAAACATTCACACACATTCATACACCAGAGCAACATTTACACAAGTTCATACACCAGAGCAACATTCATACACGTTCATACACCAGAGCAACATTTACACACGTTCATACACCAGAGCAACATTTACACAAGTTCATACACCAGAGCAACATTCATACACGTTCATACACAAGAGAAACATATACACCAGAGCAACATTCATACACCAGAGGAACATTCTACACGTTCATCCACCAGAGCAACATTTATACACGTTCATACACCAGAGCAACATTCACACACATTCATACAGCAGAGCAACATTCACACACGTTCATACACCAGAGCAACATTTACAAACATTTATACACCAGAGCAACATTCACACATGTTCATACACCAGAGCAACATTCATAAACATTTATACACCAGAGCGACATTTACATTCGTTCATACACCAGAGCAACATTAATACACCAGAGTAACATTCACAAACATTCATATACAAGAGCAACATTAATACACCACAGTAACATTCACAAATTCATACACCAGAGCAACATTCTCACTTGTTCATACACCAGAGCAACATTAACACACGTTCATACACCAGAGCAACATTTATACACGTTCAAACACCACAGCAACATTCATACACGTTCATACACCAGAGCTACATTCACACACATTCATACACCAGAGCAACATTCACACATTCATACACCAGAGCAACACTCACACGTTCATACACCAGAGCAACATTTATACACGTTCATACACCAGAGTACCATTCATACACATTCATACACCAGAGCAACATTCATACACATTCATACACTAGAGCAACATTCATACACCAGAGCAACATTTATACATGTTCATACACCAGAGCAACATTCACACACATTCATACACCAGAGCAACATTCACAAACATTTATACACCAGAGCAACATTCATACACATTCATACACCAGAGCAACATTCAAAAACATTTATACACCAGAGCAACATTTATACACGTTCATACACCAGAACAACATTCATAAACATTTATACACCAGAGCGACATTCACATTCGTTCATACAGCAGAGCAACATTATTACACCAGAGAAACATTCACAAACATTCATATACAAGAGCAACATTAATACACCACAGTAAAATTCACAAATTCATACACCAGAGCAACATTCTCACTTGTTCATACACCAGAGCAACATTAACACTCATTCATACACCAGAGCAACATTCTCACACGTTCATACACCAGAGTATCATTCACACACATTCATATACAAGAGCAACATTAATACACCACAGTAACATTCACAATTTCATACACCAGAGCAACATTCTCACTTGTTCATACACCAGAGCAACATTAACACTCATTCATACACCAGAGCAACATTCACAGACGTTCATATACCAGAGCAACATTTATACACGTTCAACTACCAGAGCAACGTTTATACACCTTCATACACCACAGCAACATTCATACACGTTCATACACCAGAGCTACATTCACACACATTCATACACCAGAGCAACATTCATACACGTTCATACACCAGAGTACCATTCATACACGTTCATACACGAGAAGAACATTCATACACATTCATACACCAGAGCAACATTCATACACATTCATACACCACAGCAACATTCATACACGTTCATACACCAGAGCTACATTCACACACATTCATACACCAGAGCAACATTCATACACGTTCATACACCAGAGTACCATTCATACACGTTCATACACCAGAGCAACATTCATACACATTCATACACCAGAGCAACATTTATACACGTTCATACACCAGAGCAACATTCACAAACATTCATACACCAGAGCAACATTCACACACATTCATACACCAGAGCAACATTCACAAACATTTATACACCAGAGCAACATTCACACATGTTCATACACCAGAGCAACATTTATACACGTTCATACACCAGAACAACATTCATAAACATTTATACACCAGAGCGACATTCACATTCGTTCATACAGCAGAGCAACATTAATACACCAGAGTAACATTCACAAACATTCATATACAAGAGCAACATTAATACACCACAGTAACATTCACAAATTCATACACCAGAGCAACATTCTCACACGTTCATACACCAGAGCAACATTCACACACCAAAGTAACATTCACACATTCATACACCAGAGCAACATTCTTATTTGTTCATACACCAGAGCAACATTCACACACGTTCATACACCAGAGCAACGTTTATACACGTTCATACACCAAAGCAACATTCACACACATTCATACACCAGAGCAACATTCACACACATTCATACACCAGAGCAACATTCTTACTTGTTCATACACCAAAGCAACATTCACACACATTCATACACCAGAGCAACATTCACACACGTTCATACACCAGAGCAACGTTTATACACGTTCATACACCAGAGCTACATTCACACACATTCATACACCAGAGGAACATTCACACGCATTTATACACCAGAGCTACATGAACACACGTTCATACACCAGAGCTACATTCACACACATTCATACACCAGAGCAACATTTATACACGTTCATACAACAGAGCTACATTCATACACGTTCATACACCAGAGCTACATTCACACACGTTCATACACCAGAGCAACATTCATACACGTTCATACACCAGAGCAACATTCACACACATTCATACACCAGAGCAACATTTATACACGTTCAAACACCAGAGCAACGTTTATACACGTTTATACACCAGAGCAACATTCACAAATATTCATACACCAGAGCAATATTTATACACGTTCATACACCAGAGCAACATTCACAAACATTCATACACAAGAGCTACATTCACACACGTTCATACACCAGGGCAACATTTATACACGTTCATACACCAGAGCAACATTCATACACGTTCATAGACCAGAGCAACATTCACACACATTCATACACCAGAGCAACATTCTCACACGTTCATACACCAGAGCAACATTCACACACGTTCATACACCAGAGCAACATTCTCACACGTTCAAACACCAGAGCAACATTTATACACGTTTATACACCAGAGCAACATTCACACACGTTCATACACCAGAGCAACATTCTCACACGTTCAAACACCAGAGCAACATTTATACACGTTCATACACCAGAGCAACATTCACACACATTCATACACCAGAGCAACATTCTCACACGTTCAAACACCAGAGCAACATTTATACACGTTCATACACCAGAGCAACATTCACACACATTCATACACCAGAGCAACATTCTCACACGTTTATACACCAGAGCAACATTCACAAACATTCATACACCAGAGCAACATTCACAAACATTCATACACCAGAGCAACATTCACACACGTTCATACACCAGAGCAACATTTATACACATTTATACAACAGAGCAACATTTATACACGTTCAAACACCAGAGCAACGTTTAAACACGTTCATACACCAGAGCAACATTCACACACGTTCATACACCAGAGCAACATTTATACACGTTCAAACACCAGAGCAACGTTTATACACGTTCATACACCAGAGCAACATTTATACACGTTCATACACCAGAGCAACATTTATACACGTTCATACACCAGAGTTACATTCACACACATTTATACACCAGAGGAACATTCACACACGTTAATACACCAGAGCTACATTCACACTCGTTCATACACCAGAGGAACATTCACACACATTTATACACCAGAGCGACATTCACACACATTCATACACCAGAGCTACATTCATACACCACAGCAACATTCTTACACGTTCATACACCAGAGCTACATTCACACACATTCATATACCAGAGCAATATTCACACATTAATACAGCAGAGCAACATTCACAAACATTCATACACCAGAGCAACATTCACACATGTTCATACACCAGAGCGACATTCACATTCGTTCATACACCAGAGCAACATTCACAAACATTTATACACCAGAGCAACATTCATACACGTTTATACACCAGAGCAACATTCACAAACATTCATACACCAGAGCAACATTCACAAATATTCATACACCAGAGCAACATTTATACACGTTTATACACCAGAGCAACATTCACAAACATTCATACACCAGAGCAACATTCACAAATATTCATACACCAGAGCAATATTTATACACGTTCATACACCAGAGCAACATTCACAAACATTCATACACTAGAGCAACATTTACACACATTCATACACCAGAGCAACATTCACACACATTCATACACCAGAGCAACATTCACACACGTTCATACACCAGGGCAACATTTATACACGTTCATACACCAGAGCAACATTCACACACATTCATACACCAGAGCAACATTCTCACACGTTCATACACCAGAGCAACATTCACACACGTTCATACACCAGAGCAACATTTATACACGTTTATACACCAGAGCAACATTCACAAACGTTCATACACCAGAGCAACATTCACAAATATTCATACACCAGAGCAACATTTATACACGTTCATACACCAGAGCAACATTCACAAACATTCATACACCAGAGCAACATTCACACACGTTCATACACCAGAGCAACATTTATACACGTTCAAACACCAGAGCAACGTTTAAACACGTTCATACACCAGAGCAACATTCACACACGTTCATACACCAGAGCAACATTTATACACGTTCATACACCAGAGCAACATTTATACACGTTCATACACCAGAGCAACATTTATACACATTCATACACCAGAGTTACATTCACACACATTTATACACCAGAGGAACATTCACACACGTTAATACACCAGAGCTACATTCACACTCGTTCATACACCAGAGGAACATTCACACACATTTATACACCAGAGCGACATTCACACACATTCATACACCAGAGCTACATTCATACACCACAGCAACATTCTTACACGTTCATACACCAGGGCAACATTTATACACGTTCATACACCAGAGCTACATTCACACACATTCATACACCAGAGGAACATTCATACACGTTCATACATCAGAGCAACATTCACACACATTCATACACCAGAGCGACAATCACATTCGTTCATACACCAGAGCAACATTCACAAACATTCATACACCAGAGCAACATTCACACACGTTTATACACCAGAGCAACATTCACAAACATTCATACACCAGAGCAATATTTATTCACGTTCATACACCAGAGCAACATTCACAAACATTCATACACCAGAGCAACATTCACACACATTTATACACCAGAGCAACATTCACAAACATTCATACACCAGAGCAACATTTATACACATTTATACACCAGAGCAACATTTATACACGTTTATACACCAGAGCAACATTCACAAACATTCATACACCAGAGCAACATACACAAATATTCATACACCAGAGCAATATTTATACACGTTCATACACCAGAGCAACATTCACAAACATTCATACACCAGAGCAACATTTATACACATTTATACAACAGAGCAACATTTATACACATTTATACACCAGAACAACATTTATACACGTTCATACACCAGAAGCAACATTCATACACGTTCATACACCAGAGCAACATTCATACACGTTCATACACCAGAGTTACATTCACACACATTTATACACCAGAGTTACATTCACACACATTTATACACCAGAGCTACATTCACACTTGTTCATACACCAGAGGAACATTCACACGCATTTATACACCAGAGCGACATTCACACACATTCATACACCAGAGCAAAATTTACACATGTTCATACACCAGAGCAACATTCACACACGTTAATACACCAGAGCAATATTCACAAACATTCATACACCAGAGCAACATTCACACATGTTCATACACCAGAGCGACATTCACATTCGTTCATACATCAGAGCAACATTAATACACCAGAGTAACATTCACAAACATTCATATACAAGAGCAACATTCACACACATTCATACACCAGAGCAACATTTATACACGTTCAAACACCAGAGCAACGTTTATACATGTTCAAACACCAGAGCAACATTTATACAAACATTCATACACCAGAGCGACATTCACACACATTCATACACCAGAGCAACATTCACACACGTTAATACACCAGAGCAACATTCACACACGTTAATACACCAGAGCAACATTCACACACATTCATACACCAGAGCAAAATTTACACATGTTAATACACCAGAGCAATATTCACAAACATTCATACACCAGAGCAACATTTGTACACATTCATACAGCAGAGCAACATTCACACATTCATACACTAGAGCAACATTCACAAACGGACACGGACATCGAACTTCTGTCCGTGTCTTTAAGGCCGTTTTACCTCCCGAGAGAGTTCCCCCAGATATTTGTGACTGTTGTTTATATCCACCCTAAGGCTGATGCTAAGTCTGCAGCTAATATTGTTTTTAAAACTATAAATAAGCTTCAGTCAATCTCACCTGCTGCTCCCAATTTTATACTCTGCGATTTTAACCACTGTAATTTAAAGAAAACCCTGAACAGTTTTTATCAGTATGTCAACTGTCCAACACGTCACAATAAAACCCTGGACCTATGCTACGTCTCTATTAAAGGGGCTTATATCTCGAAGGCAGGACCTGCACTGGGCTCCTCTGACCACAACACAGTCCACCTTCTGCCCGCCTACACCTCAGTGCTGAGGAGGAAAAGCCTGTTAGGAAACAGGTGAAGGTGTGGACTGAGGACAGCTCTCTGGCGCTGCAGGGCTGCTTCGAGTGCACAGACTGGACAGTGTTTCAGAACTTTAGTTCTGATATTGACGAACTGACTGATGTTGTCTGCAGTTACATCTCCTTCTGTAAAGACTCAGTTCTCCCAAACAGGGAAGTCAAGGTTTATCCTAATAACAAACCATGGATTTCCAAGGACATGAAAGATCTGCTTATCAAAAGGAAAAGTGTATTTAACGAAGGTGATGTGAATGCAGAAAGGGTTGTGAGAAAGGAGATCAGGGCTGAAATTAAAAAAGCCAAATTGAGATATAAGGATAAGATTGAGGCTGAACTTAGAAGTAACAACTTAAAAAGAACCTGGAATGGTATGAAAACAATGATTGGGTCACATGATAAAGTCAGCAGAGTTGCACTTGATGGTTTTAATTCTGACAAAGACTTGGCAGATGAACTAAATGTATTTTATACACGGTTCAACACAGTGGATTTTAATGATAAGATTGCCGACATCAGGGCAATGACTTGAGCCTCTCCATCAGTGTCTATTGAGGTAAACACTGTGGCTAAATTGTTCTGCCACACCAAACCCAAAAGCCCAGGGCCAGACAACATCTGTGGACAGACATTAAAAAAGTGTGCTTACCAACTTTGTGGCATCTTCCAACATATTTTTAATCTGTCTTTACTACAACAGAAGGTCCCCAAAATTTGGAAACACTCAGTCATTGTGCCCTTGGCGAAGTGCAACACTCCTAAAGCCTTGAATGATTTTAGACCAGTTGCTCTGACCTCCTTGGTTATGAAAACTTTTGAAAAAATCATTAAAGACATGGTGCTACTGCAGGTCAGGGAACAGCTAGACCCATTGCAGTTTGCTTACAGGTCCGAGAGAGGAGTGGAGGATGCTGTCATCACACTGTTGCACTTTATTCTTAAACATCTGGATGGAGCCAAGACACATGCCAGACTTTAATTTGTTGATTTTACTTCTGCTTTTAACACCATACGGCCATTCCTGCTGGCAGAGAGACTTATGGCTGATTTTAACCTTGATCTTTACTTGGTTGGTTGGATATTGGACTTTTTATTAGACAGACCTCAGTGTGTTAGAGTGAGTGGTATTTTATCTGATGTGCTCTATTCCTCTACTGGTTCACCCCAGGGCTGCTGTCTCGCCCCTCTTTTGTACATTCTGTACACAAACCAGTGTCGCAGTGTGTACAAGGATAGACACATTTTAAAGTTTGCAGATGACTCTGTTATAATCAGCCTGCTCAGAGGGGATGAACAGGACCATGGGCCAGTCCTTAATGACTTTGTTCAGTGGTGTGACCATTCATTTTTACATAAGAATGTGTTAAAAACAAAGGAAATTAAAATAGACTTCCGCAAATCACCACCTTGCCCCAGTGCCACTGTCATCAAGAACACAGACATTGAACTGGTCGACAGCTACAAATATCTCGGAGTCATTCTGGACAATAAACTGTGTTTTGAGCCTTGGCTGGATGCTGTTTCTAAAAAAGTCCAACAACGATTGTACTTCCTGAGGAAGATGAACAGTTTTAACGTATCCACTGAAATGATGACACTGTTTTATCGTGCTTTTATTGAATCGGTTTTATCCTTCGGTATTGCTGCCTGGTTTGGAAGCCTCTCCCTGACCAACATAAACAGACTGGGTAGTCTGGTTAAAGTGGCCAGTAAGATTTCGGGGAGGACATTTACAGCCGACAGGTGCAGAGGAAGGCTGGTGCTATAGCGCAGTCCCAAGACCATCCCCTCAGAGAGGAGTTTGAGCTGCTGCCCTCCGGCCGGCGCTACAGAGCTCTGGGCTGCAGGACTAAAAGATTAAATATGTTGTTTTTACCGACAGCTGTGAGGCACTTAAATGGCACCTAGCACTTTCTAATCATTTTGCACAACAATAATTGCTTGTTTGCACAATGTATTTATTCATGTTTTAATTCCATTTTGCACATTTTTATCTTGGTTTTTAGTGATTTCCATTGTTGATCCTGCTCTTGAGTTGTTGAAGTGTAATTCTATGTTGTATGTTTTTTAAGGAGCATGATGCTGCGAAATTAATTTCCCCAAGAGGGACAATAAAGAAAACTTTGAACTTTGAACTTTGAACTTTTCATACACCAGAGCAACATTCACACATGTTCATACACCAGAGCAACATTCTCACTTGTTCATACACCAGAGCAACATTCTCACACGTTCATACACCAGAGCAACATTTATACACGTTCAAACACCAGAGAAACGTTTATACACGTTCATACACCAGAGCAACATTCATACACGTTCATACACCAGAGCAACATTCTCACACGTTCATACACCAGAGCAACATTTATACACGTTCAAACACCAGAGAAACGTTTATACACGTTCATACACCAGAGCAACATTTATACATGTTCATACACCAGAGCAACATTCACACACATTCATACACCAGAGCAACATTCATACACGTTCATACACCAGAGCAACATTCACACACATTCATACACCAGAGCAACATTCACACACATTCATACACCAGAGCTACATTCACACACATTCATACACCAGAGCAACATTCATACATATTTATACACCAGAGCAATATTCACACACGTTCATACACCAGAGCAACATTTATACATGTTCATACACCAGAGCAACATTCACAAACATTCATACACAAGAGCAATATTCACACTCGTTCATACAACAGAGCTACATTCACACACATTCATACACCAGAGCTACATTCACAAACATTCATACACCAGAGCAACATTCTCACACGTTCATAAACCAGAGCAACATTTATACACGTTCATACACTAAAGCAACGTTCACACACATTCATACACCAGAGCAACATTCACAAACATTCATACACCAGAGCAACATTCACAAACATTCATACACCAGAGCAACATTCACACACATTCATACACCAGAGCAACATTCACACACATTCATACGCCAGAGCAACATTCACACACATTCATACACCAGAGCAACATTCACACACATTCATACACCAGAGCAACATTCACAAACATTCATACACCAGAGCAACATTTATACACATTCATACACCAGAGCAACATTCACAAACATTCATACGCCAGAGCAACATTCACAAACATTCATACGCCAGAGCAACATTCACACACATTCATACACCAGAGCAACATTCACACACATTCATACACCAGAGCTACATTCACACTCGTTCATACACTAGAGCGACATTCACACACATTCATACACTAGAGCGACATTCACACACAGTCATACACCAGAGCTACATTCACACACATTCATACACCAGAGCTACATTCACACACGTTTATACACCAGAGCAACATTCACACACATTCATACACCAGAGCAAAATTTACACGTGTTCATACACCAAAGCAACATTTATACACGTTCATACACCAGAGCAACATTCACAAACATTCATACACCAGAGCTACATTCATACACATTCATACGCCAGAGCAACATTCATACACGTTCATACACCAGAGCAACATTCACAAACATTCATACACCAGAGCAACATTCACACACATTCATATGCCAGAGCAACATTCATACACGTTCAAACACCAGAGCAACATTCAGAAACATTCATACACAAGAGCAACATTCACAGACGTTCATAAACCAAAGCAACGTTAACACACATTCATACACGTTCATACACCAGAGCAACATTCACACACATTCATACACCAGAGCAACATTCACAAACATTCATACACCAGAGCAACATTCACACACATTCATACACCAGAGCTACATTCACACACATTAATACACCAGAGCAACATTTATACACGTTTATACACCAGAGCAACATTCACACACATTCATACACCAGAGCAACATTCACACACGTTCATACACCAGAGCGACTTTCACACACATTCATAAACCAGAGCAACATTCACACATTCATACATCAAAGCGACATTCACACACATTCATACACCAGAGAAACATTTACACGCATTCATACACCAGAGCAACATTCACACACATTCATAAACCAGAGCGACATTCACACACATTCATACACCAGAGCAACATTTATACACGTTCATACACCAGAGCGACATTTACACACATTCATACACCAGAGCAACATTTACACACATTCATACAGCAGAGCTACATTTATACACGTTCATACACCAGAGCGACATTCACACACATTCATACACCAGAGCTACATTTATACACATTCATACACCAGAGCAACATTCACACACATTCATACACCAGAGCAACATTTACACACATTCATACACCAGAGCTACATTTATACACATTCATACACCAGAGCAACATTCACACACATTCATACACCAGAGCAACATTTACACACATTCATACACCAGAGCTACATTTACACACATTCATACACCAGAGCTACATTTATACACGTTCATACACCAGAGCGACATTCACACACATTCATACACCAGAGCAACATTCACACACATTCATACACCAGAGCGACATTCACACACATTCATACACCAGAGCAACATTCACACACATTCATACACCAGAGCAACATTCACACACATTCATACACCAGAGCAACATTTACACACATTCATACACCAGAGCTACATTTACACATGTTCATACACCAAAGCAACATTTACACACGTACATACACCAGAGCGACATTCACACACATTCATACACCAGAGCAACATTCACACACATTCATACACCAGAGCAACATTTATACACGTTCATACACCAGAGCGACATTCACACACCAGATTAACATTCTCGCATTCATACACCAGAGCAACATTCACACATTCATACACCAGAGCAACATTCACACATTCATACACCAGAGCAACATTCACACACGTTCATACACCAGAGCAACATTCATACACATTCATACACCAGAGCTACATTTACACACATTCATACACCAGAGCAACATTCATACACATTCATACATGTTCATACACCAGAGCAACATTCACACACATTCATACACCAGAGCAACATTCACACACATTCATACACCAGAGCAACATTTACACACATTCATACACCAGAGCAACATTCACACACATTCATACACCAGAGCTACATTTACACACATTCATACACCAGAGCAACATTCACACACATTCATACACCAGAGCAACATTTACACACATTCATACACCAGAGCTACATTTATACACGTTCATACACCAGAGCAACATTCACACACATTCATACACCAGAGCAACATTTACACACATTCATACACCAGAGCTACATTCACACACATTCATACACCAGAGCAACATTCACACACATTCATACACCAGAGCGACATTCACACACATTCATACACCAGAGCAACATTTATACACGTTTATACACCAGAGCAACATTCACACATTCATACACCAGAGCAACATTCACACATTCATACACCAAAGCAACATTTATACACGTACATACACCAAAGCGACATTCACACACATTCATACACCAGAGCTACATTTATACACGTTCATACACCAGAGCGACATTCACACACATTCATACACCAGAGCAACATTCACACACATTCATACACCAGAGCAACATTTATACACGTTCATACACCAGAGCGACATTCACACACCAGAGTAACATTCTCGCATTCATACACCAGAGCAACATTCACACATTCATAAACCAGAACAACATTCATACACAAGAGCAACATTCACACACATTCATACACCAGAGCAACATTCACACACGTTCATACACCAGAGCAACATTCACACTCGTTCATACACCAGAGCAACATTCATACACGTTCAAACACCAGAGCAACGTTTATACACGTTTATACACCAGAGCAACATTCACAAACATTCATACACCAGAGCAACAATAATACACCTGAGTAACATTCACAAACATTCAAACACCAGAGCAACATTTATACACGTTCATACACGAGAGCAACATTCACAAACATTCATACACCAGAGCAACATTCACAAACATTCATACACCAGAGCAACAATAATACACCAGAGCAACATTCACACATGTTCATACACCAGAGCAACACTCTCAAACATTATTGTTTTTCAGCCCTTAGTTTTGGCAATCTGGACTTTAAAGTATCATGTAGAGATGTAGGCTTTAAAGGGAGACAGGTTTATTAAAAATCCTTTTTTAAGATGGGATCATGAAGTCTTTCTCCAGGTTCAGACACCGTTTTTTGTTATTTTCCAGTTAGGAGCTATATTCAGTCTATCCCAAATTATAATAATGGCCCCAACTTTAATCAACTTGAAATAATACTGTAAAAGGCATCCCAAATAAAAACTATTCCAATTAAGTAAAACGCTCTGGAGTAAAGAATTTAGGACCCACCTGGATTCAACTAGATGAAGAATATAATGTTTAACACAAAGAAAATGACATGTTCTAATAGATCCCAACGTAATTTAAAATAACACATAGACTTTATGTGACACCATCTAAACACAGTAAATATAGTCCAACAAGTGTTCCCCTCTGTTGCCAATGTAAAGACAGTTTGGGCACAAATACTAATTTAATGTGGCAGTGCCCTTAAATCCAAAACATTTAGCAGTCTGTATTAACTGAGATAAAACAACTCCTACGTATCAATATTTCACTTCACCCTTTTCATCTTGTTTTAGGATTGAACACCTATGAGCGAAATTTTGTGTGAGTAGCATGTCTAGTGTTTTGTGTTCACGTAGTTGTGTCCTGTTATTTTGTTTGAAAACAAATAAAAAAAGGTAGTTAAAATTTTAATAAAATAAACTGTATATTGCAATTTTTTTCAATATTGTGCAGCCCTATTTTGAAGGCTACATTCATTGTTAGGAGATTTGTGGTAAATGTTTTAAGAAACACTTTTCTCATTTAAGAAATGAGCCAAAGCACATAAGAAAAACTGCAATGAAAATGCATTTATTAGTAATAGAGCCATGAATTAAAATGACAAGTCATTTTCTCAAGGTTATATCTGGCTCCATGTTCACAATAAAAGATGAATTTGTTAAACTGGTTACTTCTGAGCTGGGATTCAGGTTTTGAGAAAAGAGCTTTCTCTTTGAGCCAACTCGCCTTGGAGCCTTTCATTTGAATATTGTTGTCTCATTTCCTTTTGTAGAGGCATTCATTACCAGAGGTCACCTCATTTTTGATCAACACCTCATTTTGGTCACTCTGCCCCGTCTCTGCAAACACCCTATGGCTAGAAAACCAGTACAGCTCAGCAACAAAATGTAGAGTTTGAACGCTGCCTTTAAGTATGCTGACATCTTGCTGCTTCAGGTGTGGTGCATTCAAGGAGAAACCTGGCGTTTCTTGTTACACCACGTATCGTTTTTCCTCGACTCCAACTTGTTTGACAGAGACTTACCTCGTGCCTCGTGGATGCCAGAGCCAAAGGTTCAGAGAAAGAGGTTTATTTTGGCTGGGATGGCCTTACACCCCGTGGTGGAGAAGCAGAGTCCTGCAGTCGGAGAGTAGTTCATGTCGCCTCCTACGGCTACGTCGCCGCTGGTCACACTGTCCCATCTGACACCGCTGAGCATGCACGCACCGCTCCACGTGCACATGGCTCAGAGGCAGGAAGGGTACGAAGCGGGTGACAAGCCTCAGTTTGATAATCCTCGACTCGAAGAACCCGTCTGAGAACACAGAGGTTTAGACTGGGTTCAGACGCATGTCCCAAAATGAACAAACACCTTTTACGTTGCAAAGATTGTTTACATGGTTTTAGCTCTTTCCATTAATTTAGCAAACTATTCAGCCAGATAGGTATTAACTCCTACATAACTGAGGCCCCTGTTCTACAAAGCCAGTTGTACAAAGCCAAATATGTCTCTCCTCCCGGACAAGCAGACCTCTCCTGAGAGACAGGCTCAGCAGCTCAAACACAGGGAGCAGAAATAGGCCGATACACTGGACCTTAGCAGAGTTTTATTTGTACAGAATGCACTAAAATCATCCTGCTGTTTCAGAAGACATGTTCTTTTCTTCCAAACTTTAACTTTAACTAAAAGTTACATAGTGTTGCTTTAACTGACCTTTTTAAAAGCACATTACTCTCTATAATTTATGGTAGTGGTTCACAAACACTGGTCCAGGACCTCCTAGAGGACTGTGAAGGTACTGCACAGAGGTTGTCATGAGTACATAAAAAAATTTAGATTGAAAATACTAAAATCCTGTTTTGCTTATCGTATTTCTTTGTGGTGTTGAAAGCTTTTTTATTATAAAGCAATTTACAGCCAACAACTTGTTGTTTGTTACGTGTTTCTTGTTGTTTGTTATGTGTTTCATTTTCTACCATTTAGTCCCGTTAGGGGTCAAGGGTGACTGGAGTCTATCGCAGAAACTTTGGGCTTGAGGCAGGGTTCACCCTGGACCCTGTAAATGTTTTGAATAACGTTTTCAATGAAATACTTCACTAAAAGTTCTTTCACTTAATCCTACCTTGTTCTTTCACAGGATGGGGTAAGGGTAGGGCTAAGTTTATTGGTTACCTCTAAGAATTGGTACGCACTTGTAGGGGCACATATGTATAAGATCTACAATAATATAAAAGGTCTATAAAACATAGATTTAGAACATAACATACACTTATAGCTTATATTCTCTTTACAAACATAGCATAAAATTACAACAAGGTCTAATAATTATTTTGGCATTATTACACAGAGTATGAACAGTTTATTGTGAAAAAAAGGTTGAAGTAAAAGCATCTGGACTGTTTTTAATGTGAAGACGTTTTGGCTCTAATTCCAAGAGACTTTATCAATCCTGAGATTAACTGGTAAGAGAGCTGAGCTTATATATCTAGAGTTTCCCCTGAAACCAAACCTGATAGACCAGGCTGCTCTGGTCTCATAGTCATTGGCCATAAAAGGGAAGTGTGACTCCTGATGTGAGAGTCGTTAAGACTCAGGAGAGTCCTTAGTGACACTGCTCCATCCAGGTGCAGTGTTTGTTGTTCTAGAGTGAAACTCTTTTGTTTTAGGTTTTAAAACACTGTTTATTGTGAGTACTTTGACTTGAGTCTGAATGGTAACTGAATCAGCGGTTTATTCCTCAGTCCCTGTCACATAACCAGCACAAAAACCAAAAGGACTCTTTACATTATATCAATTTATATCAGTAAAAAAACAGATATTAGTGTTATGCATTAGCTAATTAAAAGTTCTGTAAATACGTTAGACAATTGATCTTTTTCAGAAACTTTCCAAGAAGAAAACAGATCAGTGCATAAAGGAGTTTAAGATTAAAATGAACATAAAACAGGACTGTTGTACTTTAAAATTGTTTATTAACAGGAAGATGCAGCCCGCTGGTACCTACTGTCAGTGGAGCAAACAGCCGCCTGAGCGATGGCGTCCTCCAGTTCACTGAGTCTGATCTCTTCTCGGTCTCGTCCAGACTCTCGACTCTCCAGAGCCACTCTGTTAATCACCTGCTGCTCGACTGTACTGAGGACACAACCAGAGGAAACACAAGGGACATCAGCTGACAATATAGATGGATGAATAATAAAAGATTTAAATCCTTAAAATTTTAGATTAAAATACTTTGTGCTTTTGACAAGTTCACTCCAAGTAGTTTTGAAGAGTTCAAAGTGGAAACATGATTAAATCTATGTCAAATTATATTGCATCTTTAGAGTGAAGACGTGTGTTGTACCCAAGTGTCTCTCATGGAACCTCTTAACTTTGCTCTGTTGGAAAGGTGTTATCACAATACTTGAATTTTAAACTTCAATATGATACCATCAAAATTACTGATATTTCAATACGATTTTGATATCTTGAAAAAAAAACATTAAAATCTTTTTTTTTATTAAAACATATATATAACAAGTCAAGAATAGGACAATAGGGCTTTTTTCACATAAACAAAAACTTCTGGTCTGTTAAATCTGTAAGCATCATTTGAGTTTGCATCATACTTTTGATGTTGTTCAAATAGAGCTTGTAGTTTAGACTGTGAGACCTGCTTTTGTTGCAGATTGGGTCTTTTATTTATTTTTATTTTTTATTTTTATTTTAGATTAGATCTAATTAATCTTAGACACTTAATAAAGTGTAACATTACAAAAACTTCTAATACTTATCCTAACATAAAAAAAATACTTTTTAAGACTTTATCTTAATTTGAAGCTAATTTCAATATATAGTACATTGACTTATTAAATTCCAAAGCTTTATCAGTTTTTTTTTTTATTATTTGACAAGCGCTAATATTAACAGTTTACTTATTAACTGTTCACTGTCATAAATAAAAGGTCTATTTATCTGCTATAAGTACACCTGCAGGTAGTCAAAGCACCTGGATTGGGATCTGGGTCTGTACTGAAAAAGCTGGATTCGTGCCCTCCACTCTAGAGCCTTCTGACTTGTTAATGAATAATCTAATAAGTGCGTGGGCACAACCAAATCATTACTCATTAATCATTAGTAATGATTTTACTCACAACTTGTTGTGTGTCAAGTCCATTTCTTTACCTCATCTACACCAATGACTGTATTAGTCCCTCACCCACTACCACGTCCCTCAAATACTCAGATGACACGGCCATCCTTGCTCTGCTTACAGATAACAACTTTGTACTGGATGACCACAACATCCCTGACAACCATCTCCATTTCAACGTCACCAAAACAAAATAATTAATCCCCCAAACCTCAGTACCCTTATCATCATCAATAACGTAAAAACAGTTGACAATTTTGAATAGCGAGGGGTAATAATATTGGACAATCAACTCACTTTGGACCAGCACAACAATGACATTCAGAAAAGGGGCCATGGTAGACTGTCAAGTCCTCCACAAATTAAAATGTTCCCCCTCATCTCCCCATGCTCCTGTTCCAGAGCATAATCCAGTCCACATCCTCTGGACGCAGATACAGGGCACTAAGGTGCAGAAGGGCTCGCTCTGAGAAAAGCCTGATCCCTGCTGTTATAGTGTTCTGTTTGGTGTTGTATGGTGTTGTGTCATTGTCTGTGGATGGAGATGATGCTGTGCAGAAAAAATTTCCCAAGCTGCCGGTTTGTAGTTGTTGAGGACGCGCCATAAACAGAAAAAGCTACCCAAAGAACTACATTTCCCATGAGAACTTGGATACACACTCAATGATTGTGAGGGACATGTTGGAGGAACACAGTCCACATTGGTTAAAAAGAACATGAGGATGTTTTTAGGTTCACAAAATTCAAGAGAGACTAGAAAATATTTTACCTGGAATAAACCGGTGTTATATTTGTAAATCTTCATTTCAACAATAAAACAATTATTCCACCAATTCCAGGCAATTGTTGAATGTATTTAGTCTGGTTATTTATTTATTTATTCATTCATTTGTAGGGGGATTTTGTGCAATTTAGACTGAAATCTTTATGCTTAAAGTCACAGTAACATGGCGTACCATTAACCTCGTGCTGCAGCTTGATTCTCAAAAAGTTTCACAGGCTAAACCCTGTCCTTCCCGACTGTTGTGTCCAATGATGTGGCAGCTCTGACAGTTCTGCGGCTTGTTTTAGGTTTGAAGGTTTTTAGGTTTTAGGTTTTATGGGTAGAGCGGCCGTCCTTCGACACGACGGGTGGGCAGGTCGATCCCCACTCAAAACATCCCAAAACATCATAACATTGTAGTTTACCAGTAACACTGGTAAAGTGTTTTCAGTGCCTACTTGGTGGAAAAGTGCTATATATATATATAAATAAATAAATAAAAAAAAGATGTAGCAACCTTTTTCCTGTTATGAAGGTAAATGACATGAAGCTGCTCTGATTTGATAAAACTGATAAATCTCCAGCCAGGTTTTTATTTACCCCTTCAAGATATTGCAACTTTTCTCTGTGTTTTAAAGCGTCTTTCCTGCTCCACATTGTTTTTTTTACTTATTTTTTTCAATTCTAGGACTTTATCTCAAAATTGATAAACTCTCTTGGAAATAGAGACAAAATGTTTGTCCAGATGCTTTTGTCCAGATGCTTTTGCTTCAACCTGTTTTTCAAGATGACCTGGATGACTGAGAACCTCTACAGACACTGATGCTTTTGTAAATAATCTCTTTGAATCTGTTTAAATTAAGAGAATGTGTGCTATGTGCAGTTCAATAAAAGAGTTTGAGTAGTTTTGTTGAATTTCTCACATGTACATTATATTATAAAGTTAATGGCATTATACATTTTAAAC
>JALDNG010000363.1:0-102500 GCA_024349245.1 Neodontobutis hainanensis | reverse complement strand
CTGAGGTCACACTGTGCCCGGGCTGCCAAAAAGTCCCTTGATTTAAATCAAAATTTGAAACACTTTCTTCTAAAATCTTCACCTAACCTACCTCCACCTAACAGGTCAGCAGGCAGACAGGAAACAGGGCAAGAGAGACTGGGGTGACACGGGCATGACATTAGTCACTCAAAGTTTAGCCGAAGGAGGAAAGTCAGAGGAGAGTAAAGTCACATGACTGGAGAGACTGGTTTGAAATTAAGAGGTGATGAGTAGATATTTGGGCTATTTAACTGACTAAGGGCCCTTTCACAAATGCACTGTTTGGTCCAAACGTTTGGACTGTCCCGTTTGGTCTGAACCAAATGTTCTGGTGTAAAAGCTCCAGGACTGTGGTTCAGAACAAACAGCTGCTTGTTGGTCCCGGTCCAGGCCAAACTGATCCAAGGTTATGCTTGTTAGGGAGGGAAACAGGGAAAACAGTCATCTAGTAAATAAAATTATATTAAAAACACAATGGCCCTCATTTATCAAAGGTGTGTACAACAAAAAACTTGGTGTACAAACATATTCCCACAAACTTCTGCATTTATCATTATTAACATGGGTGTACAGTACGCTCAAATGCTACACCAGGTCACAGGGGCAGGTGTAAATGTGCGCAAATTTTAATGTAGAAGGAGGCTGTGTGATCAGTACAGCTAATATCACTGTAGTATTTATTTTGTAATGATTGTTGATTTAAGCAGAAAAAAGACAAGTCTGTTCTCATTGGCAACTTAGTGGAAGATAGATAAAACTTTTAATTTGATGGACAGCAGTCACACTGTCCGACCAAGAGCCGTGGTCTATAGCCCCTCCTCCCGGTGCTGTAAGGTGAAG
Organism: Neodontobutis hainanensis; assembly: GCA_024349245.1. Classification (NCBI taxonomy): domain Eukaryota; kingdom Metazoa; phylum Chordata; class Actinopteri; order Gobiiformes; family Odontobutidae; genus Neodontobutis; species Neodontobutis hainanensis. The sequence continues at coordinate 101,639 of JALDNG010000363.1, read as the reverse complement.
ACCAAAGCTGGTTCAGCCTCAGTATTATATGTCTGTGGTATTATTTGACTCAGCAGCTAAAAACTTCAGCTAAAATACAGGGAATTGTATCTATTTTATAAATAAAAAATATGGGGTAGGAACCCTAGACCCCTCGACTGCACAGATTAGAAAGGTTTAGAAACAAACGCATAGATTCCGTTGTTTTACTATTGGATCTATATTTATTGCTATGCTACAATAGATGCCTCCTGTGAAGCTGACAGTTTCTAATGAGGTGATTTAAATAATCTCTTAAACAGTGCATTTGTAGTTTCATCTGTTTGTATTAACTCTAAATTAAAAACTTTAGTGTGAAACCAAAAGTTCCTAAACCTAACAAATACAGTGTATTATTTTTAAGCTTCAAAGTGTGAAAACACCCTTAATTCTACAACAGTTCCCTTCACAGTTTCGTGTGCCTCTTGAGTGTGGGTTGAGGTGTTAGTTGCAGCTGACCACATCCTTGTTTCTTGTTAAGTCCTTTCTTTCAATATTGAAAACAATTTTAGCCAAGCCAACATGTATAAGGAGAAGAAATGTATTTAGAAATGTATAAGTAAAGATAAACAAATTTGACTTACTCCATGCAGATTTCAGAGAGGGAATAGCACATAAAAGACTCATCATTGTGCCAGTTGCAGGTACATGCATGTTGCAGGTACAGACTTAGCAAAAAGATGCACATCCAAAAGGAATGGTATTTCCCATTCAACAGGTGTAGATGGATATTTATTTATAGCCTTCAGCCTTCAAGAAGGGCTGCACAATATAGAAATACGTACTTGCACTAAACCTGCTTTTTTGAAACAGGGCACCGACAGGAGATGGTAACTGGGTGGTAACCTGGCAGGTTGACCTGTGCAAATGATTTTTTGTATTTGTATTTATTATGCCACAATATTTGGTTTCTGTAGTATTCCTATTGCCAGCACGGATTGCTTACTTTGGACACTAGATGGTTTCAGTTTCAGAGACAGTTTCTGTTTAGGAATGAGAATAGGTGCACAAGAATTTCGGCACTCCATTTTCTAAGTGTCAAATATTGTTTCTCCTGTAAATGATGAAAACTGTAAGTTGTCTTTTTAATCTGCCTGTAGGAGCTTTTTATTTTTTATTTTTTTGCAATTGCCCCAGAGCCTAAGCGTGATGTAGTACTTGTTTCAACCACCAAAGTACTCTGGAATGTTTTGTGTCCTATTATCTCACTGGGTTAAGTGGCGGACTAGGGTGTGGGAGACCATGGTTTGAGACCCACTAGTGTCAAAGTATTTACTTTTGTGTGTTATGCTTCTTGTTTGAAATGTTTTGCAATGGATTGAGCTAAATGGCCACAGCAATATTGTGGCCTCAGTAGATTGTATTATGCGTCAGGCACAAGATAATTAGCTGCTATAAATTATTATCATCACCACAAAAAAAATGTGGGGCCTACCTTTAATAGTAAAACATCCATCTCCTGTGAGTGGAAGAGTCCAAACTAAGACATACTGACAGAATACAATTTACAGATGAAATACAACCCAAACCAAGATGATATGCTAGCCTTTTGACTATTATACAATACATAATTCAAAACATTTTTGACAAGAAGCATGATGCTCAAAAGTAAGGACTTTTTTATTATTATTTATTATTCATATAACGCTTTTCCACCTAGTAGACACTCAAAGCGACTTTGACACTAGTGGTCCACAAACTGTGGTTTCCCACACTCAACCCAGTCCATCACTTAATCCAGTGAGCTAATCAGACACAATAAATACCATACCACTTTAGTGGTAAAAACTACAACACAAACACTGAAGCATTTGAAAAAAATAAAAATAATAATAAAATTGCTTGCCGTTCTGGCCCACAGGCAGAACAGACGGAGCCAGACCAGGACCAGTCGAACCAAACAGGGCTCATGGTGCACCTGCCTGTACTGAGTCATGCAAACAGATCTAGAAAACACATCCTGCCAACAGGGTCTCAGCCCAACAGATGGCGTTTTTTAATTGCACAGTTTATACAGATATATAATTAGATTCTTTCCTGCACATATTTATAATAAAGAAGTGTTGCATTGAACCACAGTCTCTTTTTGTTGCTGCCCTTGGTTTATGTGGCCAAGTCATGTCCTAGAGAGAGAGATAGAGACAGAAAACAAGAGAAAGAATTTGTATGGGTGTCATTTTGACAGTAATACATTATCATTACTTATTTATGGCATGTATTACTCACATACAGATAGTGTTTGACATACAAATAGTGTTTGAGAGGTAACACACATGTCTACAGCAGGGTAGGTAAGTGCATCTAGAAGACTTTTCCACTGCTGCATGAGACCTAAACATAAGTGTTCTTGTGAGAGTGACTGACACACCTGTCCTCTGTGGAGTTGTGTCTGTGCCAATTCAACTGTAGGTGGCATCACAACTCATGGGCCCAAGGGCCCGAGGGCCATCTGTCCTATTGTGAGTCCCCCTGGAGACTTTAAACAATTCCCCCAAATTCTGCTCTGCAGCCGAGGGACTTAGCTGTAGTCTTTGGCCGCTTTTACTGTAATAACAACAAAACCAATGACTGTAAAAGGATCTGGACATAATGAGTGTGACGTCACCCACAGCCTTACGAACCTCGAGATTGAAGCACTTTCAGGCGCCATTTTTAGCCATTATGGAGGTTGCCATGTTGATTTTATAGAGCCAGAAAGGGCTGAGTTGAGTGCCCATTTGCATTGTAACCAGTGAGCCAATCAGAAGCTCATTTGTTGAAAGTCCGTTGATCACGCCCCCTGCAGACAAAGCTCCGACAGAGACTTCAGCTAAATTTAGCATCGCTGCTCCTTCACTGTCACTGTGTTCAACTTATTTTAATAGTTACATAAAACAGACACATTGCATACCTTTTAATTAAACTGGTCATTTAGAAATTGTAGTCAAAGAAGCAAGTGCTGTATTTTTGAGATGGAGTAAATATGTGGTTAACTAGTTTTGATTTTTGTTTTTCAGTTTCCTTACCCATGCAACTGCAGGTCAAAGACCTCAGGAGCAACCTGTAAAGTTCAAGAAACCCTTCCACATTTGCAGCACTACTTTATCATTACATTTTAAATAGAGACAAAACAATGTGTTTTATAATTTCTGATTCTTTTCCACAATAACTTTAAGTTTATTTAAAAGAAGCTGAACTTGTAGATGGACCAGGATGTGGTGTCAGATGAAGCAGAGGAAGACGAGGCTGGTTCTATGTCAACTGTCCAGGAGCAGAAAAGACCGACAGAGCAGTAGACTGATAACTGGACTGGACTTGACTGGACTGGGCCACCTCTGTACATGAGATTTACTGTTAATCACAGAAAACTTATCTTGTTTTTTATTCACCAGCTTACTGTGTGTTACTGTGTGTATGTAAGGACTGTTTTATATAATAGTGGACTTTGATTTGAACTTACATTTGCCTAAATATGATACTTTAGTTAATGTGAACTGTACTGGGTCAGAGGTAATGTCTGTCATGTTTAAAACCTGGCTTAAACATTTACCTGTGACTGTTGTCATGATTTACAGATGATAAATGTACAAATATAAAACTCACATATGCACTTAAGCTACAGTAATGTACTCAAAAATGTAAAAAAATGTACTCACCTAGAAACTGGAACGTGGTTCATTTAGTGCAGTTGTAGGATGAAAAAGTGATTTAAATCATTAGCTTTTTCATGAACAACAGCGACTAATAAACTAATTAACAAAAAACTAAGACATACTGGCTAAAAAGCTTCAGAAAACAAAGACTAACCAAAAACAATGTTTGGGTGTAGCAAAAAGCTTATTTTTTGCTGATTTAAAATAGTTAGGCTTCTGTGAATCTGTTCATAAATATCCAGCGGCTCCCGAGAGCGGTGTATTCTAGACGTGAGCGAGGTCAGCCACGCCCCCGCGAGCCGACATAGCAGAATGGAGGCAGCTGATAGGTCAGTTATTAATCTTAATATCTTGACAAATATCAATATAACAATTACGGGAATAAGAAGAATGTGTTCAAACAAAAATGGAAGAGATAGAATGATGACTGTGACAAAAATAGTTACTTCGTAATTGGCGCCAATTTTTCAATGGATGTCAATGGGGGTCATGCTTGATGGAGCCAACCCCTACTTCCTATTAGGCACAGACCCGGAAGAGGGCTTAATGTGTCCACCCCTTTTACCGTCAATGGACAAAACATCAAATTTAGTATTATTATGTTGCTGTTTCCTTGTGTTGGTAATGTTGCATAAATATTCCTTATTCACACATTCATCCCCGGGTATATACAAACTCAATTCCAAAAAAGTTGGGACACTGTACAAATTGTGAATAAAAACAGAATGCAATGATGTGGAAGTTTCAAATTTTGATATTTTATTCAGAATACAACATAGATGACATATTAAATGTTTAAACTGAGAAAATGGATAATTTTAAGGAAAAAATAAGTTGATTTTGAATTTCATGGCATCAACACATCTCAAAAAGTTTAGGAATAGAAATGTTGTCCCATTTTTATCTAATACAGGCTTCTAGTTGTGACTTTGTCACATCTTTTGATTTCTCTGACCACAGAACAGTTCCCTTTCGAGGGAACTCGCACTGCGTTGGAGACCGACACTATGGGGAACGCCCACAGCGTGACGGCTCTGAAGTTGCGATCCTAAGAATGTTCTTTAGACCGACATCTTTCACAATACTAATTGGTCGACGTTAACGCGCAGTAAAATAATTTAACTTGCCGAGCACTAATCTCGATACAAACACTCACTGTTATGGTGGCTATACTAGAAAATCAGAGCTGTACGTCACATCCAGGTTGATTTCCCGGCAAAACCGTCCTGAATTCTCCACAATAAAATGAGCTTACAGGCTCATAGAGACAACAGTTTTTAACAATTAGATCGATAGATAGATAGATAGATAGATAGATAGATAGATAGATAGATAGATAGATAGATAGATAGATAGATAGATAGATAGATAGATAGATAGATAGATAGATAGATAGATAGATAGATAGATTTATTGTCATTACACATGTACAAGTACAATGCAACAAAAATGAAGTAGATTTCACACCAACGCAGCCATTTTTCGGCGCAAAGTTGGATCTTCTGGAAAATGAAATAAGGCATTGTACAAACATAGCAGACATCAACACAACAACATTAAACATAACTACAGTTGCAGTTAAACATCAAACACAACAACATCAAACATAATTAAAGCCGCAAGCGGCGATAAAGGATAAGATAAGACCCAGCTGGCGGCTAGGCTTCCAAGAGGGACAAGGCGTGCGTCCATTTTGTGAAGTAACCTTGATGTTTCCTATCCCCTGTCAGAACTGTAATACAATACAACGCAGCTCAAATGGTCCATTTTCTTGATGTTATCCACTCTTCTCTGGATGAAAACCCCTTCGTAGTAGCTCACAGGTCTGACTCCTGGTCCTTTCTGTATTGTCCACAGTTTGTGCTGAAGATGTCGAGTCAGCTCCTCGGATTGTGTCCTTTAATCCTTTAAACTATCACTAACGTCACAGAAACACAGTTTATCGATTCTTAGGAGTCCAGCAGGCAGTAGAATCAAAGAAATAAGAGAAAAAGTATGAGACGATACGAAACGAGACATAAAAAGCACAGCAGATAGTCTGAAGTCAGGAAGTAGCAGGTCTCAGTCGTCTTCTCTAATTATGGTCGGCTCAAATTTGGGCAAATAAATATGTTATTTGAGCTTAAGATTTTACATATAGTCCCTTTAATACTGACAAAAGCCTTATGTGCACAGGATTAGTATTATGTAACATTAATATGTAGACATTAATTTTTCAACCAATGACAAAGCTGACACCATTACTGATGACAGCTTATATGCAGCCTGTTGGTAATAAATCAAGGCAAGGCAATTTTAATTATATAGCACAATTCATACACTGGGTAACTCAAAGTGCTTTACAGAAATAAAAGACAATTTACAAGATTTACATTTAGAAACTTAAGAAATGGAAGAGTGCAGATAAAAAAAAGAAGAAAAAAAACACTTTAAGTTGTAGTGTAGGCGGAGCTAAAGAGGAAGGTTTTTAACCTCCACTTGAACATTGTTAAAGTTGAGCCTGATGAGGCTGCTTCACCCTGTTTAGTTCTAACTCTGGGCACGAGCAGAAGGCCTGTCCCAGATGTTCTCAGAGTCCGAGGAGGCTCATAAGCTACTAGCATTTCAGAAATATATTCTGGTGCAAAACCATTTAGAGACTTGTAAACCAGCAGTGCTGTTTTAAAGTCTATTCTCTGAGCAACAGGAAGCCAGTGCAGAGATTTTAAAACTGGACTGATGTGGTTGTACTTCCTGGTGTTAGTTAGAACCCGAGCAGCAGCGTTCTGAATAAGCTGCAGCTGTCTTAACCCTCGTTTTGAGAGACCAGTGAGCAGGCCGTTACAGTAATCTAACCTGCTGGAGATAAAAACATGAATAAGTTTCTCTAAGTCTGGTTGAGACATTATTCCTTTGGCTCTAGAAAAGTTTTTAAGCTGATAAAATGCAGATGATGTAATTGACTTAATGTGACTCTGGAAATTCAAGTCCGAGTCCATGATGACCCCAGATTTCTAACCTGGTTTTTAGATTTTAGAGGTGACTGCTGACACTTTCTATTTGTTTCTGTGGCCCAAATATGATTAGTTTAGTCTTGTCTCTGTTCAGTTGGAGAAAATTAACAAAATAAATGTATATAAATAAATAATTGTGTCATATGTATTTACAGTGCTCATAAGTTTACATACCAGAATGGTAGAATGTTTTGGGCCATTTTTCAGAGAATATAAATGATAATAAAAAAAAAAAATCACTAATATTTAGTGGTTGGACAAAGCACAAAACTTCTGTAACAGAGTCATTTGGAGGGATGAGACCAAAGAGAGGTGGCTCGCTGATGTTTTGGGGATGTGTGAGCTACAAAGGCCGAGGAAAAGAATAATGCAGCATGTTATCAGAAAATACTGGAGGAGAATTTGTGCTCATCAGCCCATGGGACGTACTTGGAGGTTCCAACTTGACAACACTCCAAAGCACAAGACCAAGTCGACCTGTCTTTGGCTACAGCAGCACAAAGTGAAGGTTCTGGACTGGCCTCAGTCTCCTAACCTCAGTATCATTGAGCCGCTCTGGGAGATCTCAAATGTGCAGTTCGTGCAGAACAGCCCAAGAATTTACAGGAACTGTAAGGCTTTTTGCCAAAAAGAGTGGGCAGCTTTACCATCTGAGAAAATAAAGAACTTCACCCACAACTTCCACAAAAGACTTCAGTCATTGACATTAAAGGTGGTAAGGAGTAATTTGGGTAGTTTATGTTCAAAAAAACAAAAACACATTTAATACAACAGTCACTGTTCTTTTGGTGTAGTTCATTGTGGAAATCACATGTAATTTGATATTGCTAATCTATGCCTTAAATGCTCAGGTATAGTTATGGTGTTTAGTATTATATTTTCAGTATATATAATGTTTTGTCTCTGTTGGCAGTAAAGGCTACAACTGGTGAGGGAGAGGGTTGTGTCATGAAGGACATGGCAGACTAGACATTGTAATGATTTGCTGTGACGACCCCAAAGAGAGCCGCTCAAATATAGTTTATTTTGCACGATGCATATGTAGCTCCTCTGTGGTGAAGAAGTTAGTGCACCTGTCTTTGGTAGGGGTTCAAATTCCCTGGGGAGCTACTCCAGCCCTGGTCTCAGTCTGTGCCAGTCCCTAGCCCAGGAAAAATGAAGAGGAATGCATCAGGACGGGCATCCGGTGTTAAAAACATTGCCAAGCTACTCATGAATACACAAATGGGGAGAAGCCAAAAGGCATTGTTGATATATGCATATGCAACAATCTGATAATCATAAAAAATGTAATACTCATCTTTGATGGTTATTTTATTTTCAAACGCAATAACAAATTCTGATTCTGCAGAATAAACACACAGTTTGTACTACACAGTAGAACCAAATCTCCAAATTGAGAATGACTAGTGTTGCATCATGATCATAGTTCAGAGAGTCAAAGCCAACACGCCCTGGAAGGACAGAACGGAAACAGGAAGTGTCATAAGAGTGTACTAAAGGGGTGATGGTAATTTCTGACTCATTTACCCTCAGTAGTATTCCCTGTTGCATTTACTGTATTAGCTAAATATGTATGAATTATTTTCCTGTAATAAAAATGATCTGCTACAGCTTTTGTCCAGTGAGCCCTATACCAGGCTTCTGCAGCTCAGTGAAGTCAAGAGTTGGAATCCTCCAACTCTTGACTTCAATGTGCCAACTCTTGAAAAGAGTTGGCACCTCAAGTCTGTACGATTCTAGATTTCTCAGACATAGCTATGCCCTATACTACAAATATTTTTTGTACTGGGAGAAAAATATTGACTGTCTGTATATATTTTATATTTGTTAAAAGCATTAGTCAGGGTTTTGTATGTGCAGAGGGCAGAACAAGGCATTTGGATTAACAACTTCCAATCAAAGAAATAAAGCATTTCTATAAAGCCTGTCCCATTTGAGTAAAACTGTTTCTATTGGTTCTACAGAAGTTCTTCTGGGAAAAAAATGTAGTCTTTAAAAAGTGATCACATTTTTCTTTGAAATGGTAATTTAATTGCAATATTTTGGTACAATTATTTGCTAGCTTACAATAAAAAAGTAACCCAGCAGTCTTGTCATAATGTATATATTCTCTCATTTTCAGCACTTATCCTGTTAAAAGGCTGCTGTGGCTGTATTTACTACACTTTAGTTGTAGTTTTAACCCTTTCATGCTGATGTGGTTGTAGCTTTAAGCCTCTGAGGCAAGTGTAGTAGTAGTTTGTACCCTTTGGGTTAAGTTGTAATGTTGACCCTCTGAGGCTCCTGTAGTTATGATTGTGACACTGTAGTTGTACATTTAACCCACTGAGCCTTTTGTAGTTTGTGTTATGACCCTCTGAGACTGCTTTAGTTGTAGTTTTGAGTTGTTTGACAATGGCAAGAGAAGAAAAAAAATATGACTACTCATGCTCAGTGAAACATGTTTGAGAGAGAGGTGTGGGGCATTATTGCTTCAGTGTGAAAACGCTGTGAAAGTAGTTCCCGTTGAACTGACAGGAAGTGCCGCACAGCTAACATCTCACAACAGCGAACAACAGAAGCAGTTTTATGCATCTGTTTATGTGAAGTACGGCTGAGACATGAACAAACGCAAACTGAGTGAGTACTATTATTTACTCATATAGAGTTATTGATGCTGTTCAGTGCATATGTAATGTGTGTGTGTATTTAAATTGCAAAGCAGTGAGCACTGCAACAAAAATTTTATATCTTTAGATATTGAATAAAAATATGTTTTTTGGTAAGAAATAATGCAATTATTCAGGATCCGAACCGGGCCTAAAATGTAGCCCCTGTTTGGTCAGGGTTTAGTCCTGTAAACCTGGATTATATCTTATTAGAGCTTTAGTGCTCAGGTACTTAGTCTTGATTTAATAATTGTTTAGAACTTGTGTACTTGTATATTTAATTATTTTTTTAGTTCATGTTTAGAACTGATTTAGAACTGATTTAGACCTGGTTTTAATCTTGGTTTTGTCCTAGTTTAGTCAGTTTATTTTTCAGGCCTCGTTTAGAAATGGGTCCGTCCTAATTCTTTGTTTAGTCCTAGGTTTAGTACCAGTTTAGTGCAGTTTAGATTGGATTTTAGTCCTGGTTGAGTCCTGAGTTTAAACCTGGTTTGGTTCTGGTTAGATCTTGGTTTAGTCCTGAAATATTCCAAGTTAAATCCTGGATTAGATGTTTTTTTCCTGGTATCCTGGCTTTAGTCCTAATTTGACCCAGGTTTGATTGTTGTTTTGTCTTTTTTTGATCCAGGGTTAACTCTGGCTTTAGACATAGGCTTAGACCATGTCTAGTATTTGGTTTAGTCCTGGTTTAGTCCTGTTTTATGCTGCCAACTCGTAGTAAAAGCCCTACGTCAATCAGTGACGGATGTAGAATTTTTATAGGGGAGGGTTTTTTCTACAGAAGGGCAAAGTATTAAGTCAAAATTTAATGCACATTTACATTTACCCATTTAAACACTTGTGTAGATGAAATAATAAGCAGTAAAACACAGTGAAAACACTTAAAGGTGCAGTACGGAAGATCCCGCTGTTTTTGTACTAGTGGACTAACTATAGCGTTAGTGGTACTGTGTTCACTGTGCACACGCTTGTACAAGCACAAACGCAGAACAACCGGAATAAAATCTGCCAGTTTTGACTGCGCTGTAGGTCTGTCTCTTCCCTGTGTTCACAGGATTCATTTTTTATATTTACCGGCAAATCAGAATGTGAGAACCAGAACCAATGCACATGCATTAAGTCACGTGCCCTGAAACACCAAAAACCTTCTCATCTCATTGACTGTACAGGCTTACAGCAGCAACCACAGCAAATTCAGATGTTGATCAAGCGTCTCTCATGGAACCTCTAAAATGTTTCTTGAGTAAGCGCGCCCCCATACGGCAAAATACTGTAAAATACAGCGATATACCTCCGTCCACCAGAGGGCAGGCTCCAAAAGCGGAAATAGGAAAAACCCAATGGCAACTTTACAAGTGTAAAAAACATGTTTACAGCCTGGTACAAAAGATGGCTCCGGTCTCTAGAGATAAGTTTTTACTATGTGACAAATCTGGGGGGTGAATTTTTGATTATTACATCCGTTCATGCTATCTGAAAACTATTGTTTTACTATGGAGTAAAAGCCGAAAAGCCTGGATATAACCGCCATTGTATTGCCCTGTCAATGGGCGGATTATATCCATTTTTCTACAGTCTATGATGCTGATGCATGCATGGATTAGAAAAACATACATACATACACACATATATATATATATATATATACATATATATATGTATATATATATACATATATACATATATACATATATATATACATATATATATATATATATATATATATATATATATGTATATATATATATACATACATACATACATACATACATACATGTATATATATATATACAATGTATTTGTGCATGGGTCAGCTGCTCAGAGCTCACACATAGCCTACACATAGCCTGTAGGGGGCAGAGGGGCAGGGCAGGTTCAGAACTGAGCCAGATTTATCCATTTCTGCCCCTTTTCCATTTGAGTTTGACACCCGGATTAAACCATCCTCTCACGGGGGGATATTTATTTAACAATAAACAACAATAAATTAACAATTTATTCTAAGATATAACTTAATCATTGGAAAGTCTAGTTCTGAGGTTTCTTAACCAAAGGCCCTGTCAGTGGCCTGCTCTGAACAGTGAGTTCTGTGAGAAGGGAAAGGGGAGGGGCCGAACAGCACAGAGAGAGAAGCAGAGGTGCAATGGCACTGAGTCGGAGCTGAATTAAAGTTATTAAGCTATAAACCTGCTCATGTTTAACTATCTAGACACTTGGGCCTGGTATACTGAATATTGGCATGTCACATTGGCTCCACAGCACCACTTATAATTAGGGGTGCTGAATTGTGAGGACAGATAAGTGACAGCACAGAGGCACAGGCTAGTGCCCCTGTGGCATAAATCGAGGATCCACCCCTGATGTCAGATCTTTCTGGTGCCACTCGTTTCATTGCCTTGTTTTTTTTCCTCTCACAGAGCTGTACAAGCCCACACTGTAGAGTCTTTGTGTGGAGTGAGAGTTGTTCCAGAGATCGCCACTGTCCTTCTATCAATCACCCATAATGCACTAGGCTCCTCCATTCACCACACTGACACAAGTTGGTCTATTTAGATGCAGTGTTAAAGTTAAAGGACACTCAGTGTGTTAACAAGCTCTGCTCACAAGAACAATGTTACTCTTCATCCAAAGTGGTACGGCTCATAAGGCCCTAACTCCACAAGTCTTATGGAGCAGGCTGTCAGGTGGCCGGGTCGCATCAGAATCAAATATTTTTAGAAATATAAAAAACGTGCACTTGTATTCATTTCCTCTTGTGCCACTATTTTTAGAATTCAGGAAAGGCCAAAGAAGAGCCACAGTCATCCTAAATAATTTAGGATGGCTTTAGCAGCAGGTCAGCTCCTCCCAAGGAAGACAAGAAAACACCCTTGGACTAAACCAAGACTAAACCGTCACTAGAACAAGGCCTACACCAGGGCCCTGTACTTCCAAATACCTATCCAGGATATGTTCCTTCGACCCTGTTGCGAGCTTATGTTTGCCGTTGTCTTGTGCATTACTGGGCCACCGTATCTTTCTATTAAATAAGCAGAGAGCTGATTCTCTAATCCCAATGTTGGACTCTAACCCTCTGTAATAAGATACTGTGTTCTATTACACGTTCATGTAAAATGGGTGAATATGGCACTATTTCACCGGTCACATGAACAGGTTTGAGAGACTTAACACAAAGACTAACACAAACTACACTGAACTCAAGAAAAAATTGCTTTATAGACTGATTGAACGGTCCATTGAGATTTCAATGTAATGCATACAATTAAAGCCATTCTGAGCATAATTCCATTTAGTATACATGTTTAGAAACCAATAAGTTACAACTTCATATGACATCACTTTAAAGTGTGTCTAACCTCCTCCTCCACATCTGCTGTAAGTTTTTTCACATAGAACAACATCGCTTTGCGGCCCTGAAAACCTGGGTTAACCAGGAAGTTAACTTGTAAGCCTCTTAATCCAGTTGTGCCTGAAAACTAAACCCATGTCTAATGTCTAAACCAAGAGTAAAGACAGACTGAACCAGGACGAGTCAAACTTTAAACCAGACGGTAAACTAGTCCAAACCCACAATTAAACCAGAAAGAGCTTTGCACACTTTACTAAAGTAAAGTGACTTAAATTACATTGAACCATCTATAATTTTTGGTGCGTAAAAACATGCTACAAAAATATGTATCTTCCCTTTTCTAATTTTGTTCAGATGTTTTTTATGATTATGACTATTCACTTCAGTTTAGTGGAATTTCCAAAATTTGGAAACAACCACAGTGCTCTCTCTTAGACCATTTGAACAACAATGTACCAAGCCCCCACTAATCTCATCAGAATAACTCTTACCCAGCCTTAATCTTTTCTGCTTTTAGAATATTAGAATCTTTATAGTTAATTCCTTCCTTCTTTGCCTTCTGTGTTGAAATCATTTCTCAAAATGGTGGTCTATTTTTAGCTGAGGACATAAATATCTGTCAGAAGGCTAATCATTCTCAGGGGACAGAAGCACAACATTCCTCACAAACAAAAAACAGACAATGTTAGAAAAGAAAAATACAGATTAGATTCACTACATTTGATCATTCAAATACCAGGACTAAACCGAAATAAAATAGTACAACGCAGGTTAAGATCCAATCAGGGACAAGATATCTTGTCTGCGCTGATGTAACTGCTCTCGATGTGTGTATTCAACATGCGTGTATCTACAGTAACAAATGTAACAGTATGTTTATCTGGCTCTTTTAGAACTAACCACACATCACTGCCAAACACATTACAGGTGAATTAAGCGTAACTACATCCCTTTCATCGCTTTAATAGTTGCACCTCGGCATCTGTGACACAAATCAATATTTTTTATTGCTGATACTTTCAATAAAGTTTTGCACTGCCAAAACAAAACAGACTCACATGCTCTGTGGTTTCTGTTTAGTGTCCTCTTGTGGTGAAGAGAACTGTTTTAGGTGTTATTAGTGGTGCTGTGTGGAGGGAGATATTTTTCCGAATCTTTGACCTGCCGATGTGATTGGTTATTTAGACAATTCATCTACCCCCTGTAGGACAAAACCAGAGCTAAGCAAGATCTAACTAAAGATTAAACTAGGACTAGCCTAGTTCTAAACAACATCGAGGCACACCTATAAACAATATCTAAACTAGAACCAAGACATAACCTGCTGATTAGGGATAAATCAGGCCTAAACCTTGACTGATTCAAACCAGGATGAAACCAAAACTAGTTCTAAATGAGTAAATATGTCTGTGTTTGATGGTGCCCAGGTCTGAAGTGGTTCGGGAGTCTGTCCAACCTCTCCACTCGCCGCTCCTCAGTCAAGTCTTTACCCAGCCCTCAACCTGCTCTAGTGCACAATGGGAGTGATGCAACGGAGGGGCAGTGGGCCGCGGTGAAGCCCGGTCCCCTCGGCCCCTGTTATGCTCGCTCATCGGACATGTACACACACGTAGGCACCGTGCCCCGCAGCGACAAACACAGCAAGAAGAAGCTGAGCTTCAGGAGAAGCACAAAAGACACAAAGAAGAATGAGAAACAGGAAGTGAGGTGGGACAAGAACCAGGACCAGACCAGGACTAAACATAACATGGACTAAACCAGGACTGAACTAAACCAGGTCTAGAACAGGACTAAACTGAACCAACACTAAACAGAACATGGACTTGACCAGGACTAAACTAGGCCATGACAAGACCAGGACCAGTTCAGGACTAAACTGAACAAGGACTAGACCAGGACTGGATTTGACCAAGACTAAAGTAAACCTGGACTAGACAAGGACTAAACTGAATCAGAACTAGGCCAGGACTAAACTAGACCAGAACCAGACTAGGACTAAACTGATAAGGACTGGACCAGGACTAAACCAGGACTTGACCAGGACTAAACCTAACATGTCTCTCAGATTGAATTGACCATTTATTTATTTACAGGCTAATGTCACCTGCGGAAAACGTCATGGATTCGCCGCTCCTTGGTGCTCTGCAGACACTCAAAGCACCCTCGCCTTTGACCTCTCCATCTTCACCTTTGACCTCCGCTTCGTCACCTTTAACCTGTGGCGTTTTGAAGATGGATGAAAAGAGTACAGTCAGTGAACAGGTCTTGAAGAGAGGTGAAAGTAAAGATGTGAGTCAACCCCAGGACCTGTACGTTCACATGGATCCAATCAACGAGGCTAAGGAGGCTCAAATACGACAGGACGTAATGACGAAACAGAACGAACAGGAAGCGGAGACACAGGGCAGGTGAGAGAATGAATCAGTGAAATTCTTTACCTCTTAAAAAGTGCAAAGGTGCTGACTCCATTTAGTGGTAGAAAGTAATATGACAGGCCACCTGCAGACACCTTCTCTGACCTCTGTGGATAACAAACAGAGTGGAATACAGCTTAACCTGGGGGAAGATGTTTGCACTAATTTGGATAAAAAATAAAATACAAGAATATTAAAGTTGGTTCAGTCAACTCTGAGGCTATTCACTCAGCTGAGATCAAAAAACATTATCAGTGGAGCAAAGAAAATAGGCTTCATTATTGTAACTGTAATCAAATGGAGGTGTATATTGGTGTATATTCTGGTTGATTATTAAAAGTAAAATTATTCATTGTTGAACTCATAAATATGTTTTTAGTCTCAGTGAATGAGGAAATAAATTGTCCAATAAAAAGCTTCTCCAGCCTCAGCAGAGGAGGAGACCTAACCCGCAGAGATCAAGCTGTGCTCAGATATACTGGCTTTGAAACTAAAGTCCGAGTTATCCTCATGTCCCTCCAGGTTTAGTGGAGGTTGGACTAAATCTGCTCATTAAAAAAAAGCCATGTCAAAGCTGCTCCTTTTTAGGCCTATTTATTCCTTTATTTTAAGAATATTGATAGCTTTGTATTTGTGTTTATTGAAAAAAGTTATGATTTTACATCTGTGCAGACACAAGGGAGCCAGGCATTTACAGTATCCTTTTACTGTATTAACCTGACTAAAAACCTACTCAGACAAAAGCAAATATTTCTCTGGTGAAAGCTTGTTCAACCAAATTCATGTCTGTGCCATTTCCCAGCTTTTAGTTGTCTTCTCATATAGTTGCAAACCATCAAATTCATTAACTATTGTACACATCCCTTGCATGACCATAATAATAAGATGGGAAAGAGGAGGACAGACAACCTCCATCTTTTTTTGTCATTCCATTAATTTAAAAGTAGTATTACACCGTTTAAGAATAGATGGTGCTCAAGACGAGTGAGGAGGTGGTAGAAGGCAACGAGTCACGATCAAAGTTACTGTCCCTTTTGGGGCTCAAACCTTTCATGGACATGTCAAAGCCCCACCATTTTATCTGAGTTTTGTTGAGGTTCGTGTGGCAGACATGCGCAGTAGACCTCCTCCTCCATGTCTCCACTGTAAACGGCCAGTCTCTAAACTGTCCGCTGAACTCCGAAACACGGACACAAACCGAGATGTGCGAGGCTGGGGATGGTCTCCGTGGCTTTGCCAGCTCCGTAGACTTGGAAACGAGAGGGAGGTAAGGATGAATGAGCAGTTTTTAGCGACAAAACCTCTGAATTGTCCGCTAAGTCTGTGTGGTTGGTTGTAGGAGAAAAGGCGGCGTGTCGGTGCTTTACTCTGAAGTTTTAGCGCCTTTTGTGAGTTACGTAGCACGCGATAGAGGTCGACTTAAAATAAAGCAAATACCTGCTTTATTTGAAAAGGTTTTTAGGGGATTTGAACAAGTTTTCTACATTGGATATATATTTTTTTATATATTTGAACTTGTTTTAGTTGGTTTAAATTTGTTTAAGATGCTTAAATTGCTTACAAAGCCCCGTTTAAAATGTATAAAGCGCTTGTAACTTCCTGAACATGCTACTATTTGCAGTTAGTATGGGACTGAGTGAGAGCCTGACACTGGTCTGGACGGTGGACTGCTGTTACATAACTGTATATTGGGCTGCCTTGTGCTTACTGAGGTTATTAAAATGTAGCTACTGATTTAGACCTGTCTTTAAAAAGGACTTGATAGGCAAGATATTTAGAAGTCCTCAAAATTGACCTACAAGTAACCCTTCATTTGAATGTAATTATTTAAAACAATTGACTTGAATAAAAATCTGAGTTGTCCTTTTCAGTGACACTGATTTGATCAGTAAGTGTTGTGCTGGTTTGTTTCGGTGCAATCCTGCATATTTCACTCAACTGAAGCTGGAAGCAGTTTGTTGTGGTCTGTCACTGAAACCTTTGGCAGTGTCTGTGAACAGATTATAATCAAACTATAAACATTTATGATCAATATATAAATAACACTGTTAATGATAATAATGCAATGTACTGTGCTTAAAATTAAATATTTATGTAAACTTTTTCAAGAGTAAATATTGTCAATGATCATTTCTAACTTGACAGATGCACACAGTACAACATACTCTATTACATTCCAGCTGTAAAACCTTATAATAATTTGTATTATTCAATACTCAAATTTACTAATGTCTCGAATCCCATCAGAGGTATATATACATTAAAAATCAAAACTTCATTTATACATTTTTCTTTTTGGTTACTGTGTTTATGATCATTTTGTTGAATCATATTGTTCTTGATCAATAAAATTGTTCTTGAATCATAGCATAACTACACCAAATAATGCATATTGCATCATTGTAAAATATTACTGTTATATTCTTAATAAATGTATGCAGATATTTCAATAAAAGCTCAAAAAATATACCTAAAAGCCCTACAACAAAAAAGCAACAAAACATGGAGTGAGATGTGCACATTCATAATGATTAAAATCAATTCTCTTAAGCATAATAAAATCAGTGAACTTTAGTATGATCAGTCAGGGAGCCGTAAAACTTGATGTTTAAAACATTATCTTGTTGGTGTACATGCGAGCAATGGCGCACAAGACAGCAATGGCGTACATGCGAGCAATGGCAAGTTTTAAAGACATGTCCAGGTAATTTATAACAGACGTGAGTGCCGCTGCAAACTTTTCCTTTCTTGTGGGCGCTATCTTCTTTGTTTCAGAATGGCTCCACAGCACAGAGAGTGTGAAGTTATCCCGTTTACCGTCATGACTGGTTTATGACCTCTGCTTCGGCTGAGAGAAGGGACAGACTTACAGTGCGTGCCCATTCTCACTTTTCAGAGAGGAAGTGGGTCAGTGTTAATTTCGTTGACAAAATAATTTCGTCATTATTTTCGTCACAAATATTTTTTTGCGGACGAAAACGAAACGAAAACTAAAAAAGAAGTCACTGATGGAGACTAAAACTATAACTAAATTGATTGACATTATCATCAACGAATAAAGGACAAGACGAAAATAGACTCTGACGAAAATCCAATTAGCAGACGGGATAGATGAATAAAAGAACCAATCCGCAAAACGGAACAGTCGAACACACTCCGGTACAGTAGGTGGCGGTATGAACCGAAAAAATTGGTTGCGACCCGCCATTAATACTAGAGAAGAAGAACAGAACAGAACAGGCGAAACTGCATGAGAAGAAGAGAGAAGAGAGAAGTCACTTTAGCACGAAGTGCTTTCTTGAAAATGAATAGAGGTAAGTAAGTGTTACTATTCTGTGGTTGAATTACCAGCAAGAAGAAAATGTCGTTCAATGCACTTTAGGTTCGAAATTAAAAATGTTTGCACTTATTGTTCAGCTCAGCTGTAAGCTTTAAGGTCCTGGACCTAACTTTATTTTTCTTTTATTGATGTTGAATTGGCAGCTAGTTATTGTTTACATTACCATGACAGTGTTTGTTGCTGCATAAAAGCTTTTGAATTGAAATAAAGAGACTGTTGTGTTGACATAAAGTTGATTTTGTGTTTTATATATTTTGGTTAAGTTTATTTTCTATACCAAACTTATAAAATATTGTAAAAAATTGTCTAGTAAATCTCTTATTGATTTTAGTCTTATTTTAGTTGACATAGTTAGTTAAAATAACAAGCAATTTTAGTCGACTAAATACCAAGCAATTTTAGTCGACTAAATACCAAGCAATTTTAGTCGACTAAATACCAAGCAAATTTAGTCGACTAAAATACCAAGCAATTTTAATCGACTAAAATAAGACTAAAATTAAAACAAATCAGATGACTAAAACTTGACTAAAACTAAAAAGAATTATAGTCAAAAGACTAAGAATAAAACTAAATTAATATTTTGTGTCAAAATTAACACTGAAGTGGGTATGGCTACGCCAGGCTAGTTTGGCAGGTGCATGTGCATTAATGTTGACCTAGTAAAGGCTGCATCCAAAAGTTATCAGACATGAAATTGCAACAACAATTATATGTACAATGTAGGGCTGCAACAACAAATCGATAAAAATCAATTATTAAAAGAGTAGGCAACAAATTTCATAATCAATTTGTTGTGTCGTGCGACGCAGAGACGTTTGATTATGTAAAAAATAAAAACTTTAGTTGATCATGGAATAAAGACACTTGGTCTCTCTCGCGCACTGATGCTAGTGCTAGCACGCACTGATGCTAGTGCTAGCAGAGTTCGTCGCCTCATAGACAGGGCGCCGTGGAGCAAAAAAAAAAAAAAAAAAGAAATGATGAAAGATACATGCAGAGGCAAACACGGAGTCTTTGATGAGGAGGAACGGAGTTCAACAGCAGGGTATTCACTACAGAATTCTACTTTTGTTCCGTATTGAAGTGAATCAAGTGATGAGGAACGTAATGTCCCTGTCCCTGGTGTTTACTTGTTATGCAGCTTGACAAGCTAGCGTTAGCTCGTTAATAACAGTAGTAGGGTTGCCACCTATGTCTGATTAAAAAACCTGGACATATCGATGACCGGACCAACCGCTTTGCTCACAAGTAAAAATGTCCATTAGACATTAGATCCACAACACAAAATTGGCCTTTGTGCAGTAAGATTGTGCTTAGTCAAGACTCATGACTTTTTTAAACATTTCAAGTATTCTCACTTGTCTTACTTAACTTATAGCTTACCTGATTGCTTAGATACTGGTACTTGTGCTTGCTTTTGCTTCCTCTTTGCTAAAGAAATAAGTAGAGGGATGGCATTATTAGTTTTGCATTTACCATACCTTAGCCACATATATAGCCACTTTTATTTAGTATGTCTCAATCTGACATTAGAATAACAAAATCATACATAAATAGGCCTTAGCTTACCTAGTCTTCCATCTATACTTGGAGTTTCCCTTTGCTGCAGCTATCAGTGGTTTCTGTTCTTCAATGAATGTCTTGAATTCAGTGCATGACAATTTGAAATTCAATCTGACCTGAAGCTCAGACTTCACCATTGCAACTGACAGTCTGTTTCTTTTATCGGACCAAACATCCTCCATATGACTGAACACTCTTTCTGCATAGGCATTACTGACTGGTATGGAAAAAACAAAAGCAACTACTTTCAACAGCTCGGTGGATTCAGTTGCCTTGCTAAAAAAATAGGCCCACTTTCTGTCTGGGGTAAGGTCTGTTGGAATGGTGTGTAAGACCTCATTCAGAATGACTACATCACCATACAGCTTGTCTTCTTCAACATCCAGGGCCAGTTTTTCCACTAAAACTTCCAACTCTGACCACTGCAGTGATTGTCCTTCATGAAGGCTGAGACAGCCAATGTGTGCAAGAACCTGGTCATTGAAGTCAAATTTATCCTCAAGATACAGCACTGCCTTCTCAAAAAATCTGTCCACCAGGCTCCTGAACTGTTCCTGTCGCTGGGGTAAAAGGCTCCTCAGTATTTGTTTTGCTTTGCTGCCATAGAATTTGTCTGTGCGCCTTGCGATCAGCTGACTGCGCAATCGGTTCATCACAGAGTAAACGTCAATCACAGTAGCACTGTCACTCTCGAGCACTCTAATAGATGAATCAAATTCTTGCATCACATTGTGCATGAATGCAAGAATACATTCAGCTACAGTACAGTCTACATTTTCTGCATCACTTGCACCACACACAAATGTCCAGATGATACTTGGACAGTCCTCCTTTCCCAGGGATACAAAATAAGACTTTAAAGCTGGCCAACACTCTAAAATCCTCTGTATAGCAGGCAGCAAAGACAGCCAGCGTGTGGGGACATGCCTCAGAATCTCCCTGTATTTTGTATTAGTAAATTCACAGAAGTCCTTAAGCAATTCCACTTTTTTAGCAGAACAACTGAATTCACTATACACCTTCAGCACAAAGGCCTCCACATCACACCCTCCACCACTAAAGACACGATTAGCTGCTTTGACAGTGTTGTTTATGATGTGACACTTGCAATTTCCCTTCACAATTTGTGGGTTAGCTTCTCTGAGTTTCTGAAAAACTGAGTTGAGCCGACCAAAATTAACTGATGCACCATATGCACTGATCTGGCTGACTGAAAGTCCATTGTTCTCAGTAATAGACACTATTTGTTTGAATATGGCTTAGATTTGTTGGAGTCGTCGTAAAAGTCTAACAATCCAAACTTCACACCCTCGGATGCACAAAAATACAGGACTGTGTAGGGAAACAATTTCGTGTGCCCAGAATTGGATGCATCAGAACATACTGCAAAATAGTGCGCTTTCTGCAACTCTGCTGCTAATCTTTGCTGGCTAAAGGGTGCCAACACATTTTCCACTAAGGCCTCACTTTTAGTTCTGCCACAAGACATTTTAGTTGCAATATTAGAGTCACTGAATATTTTTGCACTGACCTTGTTCCCACAGTCAGTTGACAGATAGCTATGGCCATGTCGCACACCGTGATAGGTAGCTGTTAATTCAGCGACAGTAATTTTGTCCTCTGAGTTTTTTGTAATCATGAATGATGAAATTGCCTTTGTTTGTCTGGTTACTTGAACGCAACTCTGATGTTTCTTCGTTTTAGCATGGTCATCCAATGCAGTTTTGCCTTCATGTTTAACAAGAATTTTAACTGAGCATACAGCGCAAGTATCATATAGTGGATCGCGTGGTGTTTGCTTTAGCCATGTGGAGTAATTGTCATTTTTCAACCAGTCATTATTAAAGTAGGTCGAACGTTTCATTTTTTTTTTTACTGGCCTGTCAGTCTTTGTTGACACACTGTCATCTTCATCCTCCGTCTCCCCACCCATGTTAACACTAACGACAAACGATGTTGAGGACGTACAATCTTCTCACTGCTTCAATTTGCCGCCTGTACTAACTGGCTAGCTGCCAAGACAGACGCTAGAGGACGTAGCCTGCGTCACGTCACACGACACACCCTTCCCAGAGCCAATTATAGTGCATTCTACACACAAGAGACACCGACCACTCTGTGCACAATGCATAGGCTGTTTCAAGTGAGAAAATAGTAAATTGAACACACATTCACGTAGCCTTTCGAAAACCGGGACATTCAGTGTCCCGGGAGAGTGGATACATTTCCCGGGACAGGTTATTAAAAAGAAGGACAATCCCGGTAAAACCGGGACAGGTGGCAACCCTAAACAGTAGTAATGCAGGGGTGGTATAGTTACTTTGCACTTTGCATTGCAAGACTATTTACTCGCCTTTTTTGGACCATTCATTTTTTAATCTGTTGTCATGTATAGCTACACTGCAATAAAAGCTTTTCTGACTTAGTAATTTTGTCTCGTTTCCAGTCCAAATATATTTAAAAAAATTTTAATCAAGATAACTAGACAAACACTAGAAGAAAAATGGCATGAGAAAATTAAGTGATGCTGTACCAACTAGCTCAGGTTAGCAACAAAGAGAGGAAGCCACACAGACAACAAAGGTTGATTTCCAATTGATTTTATTACTTCATTTGATTAGTATAACTATAAGGTGAGAGTTTAAACAATCAGTAGTGAATACGGTGCATGAATGCGTGTCAAGATGTCAGAGTCATGTGTGTAGTAAGATGGCAGATAGACAAACAAAAGGGTTTACCAAGATGGAGGCTCACCTGAGAGAGAGATTGAGCAAAGGCAGGCTGGCCTATATATACACTCTAAGCCCCTCCCCTCTCTCAGGTAGACCACACCTGACGACCCATCCACTCCACAAAAGCCAACCCTCTTAAAGGGAAGTTCAAGAGCTGGGTCGTCACAATAAGTGAGATTATATATCATTAAGATTATTTTTCTTACACCATTGGCAAATAATTTAGCTTGTTTAAAACAAACAATCATTTAATTTTTATGTGTTTTTTCAGAAAACAAGACATTTCTTTTGCTGCTATTTCATGTGTCTAGTAAATGCAGTGTAGTTTAGAGAACAAGTTCTGACATTCAAACAAATCCTGTTAAATTTTTTTTTTTTTTTTTTTAATTTGTATTGTTCTTTATTTTTTATAAATTACTTATTGTTTTGGCAGCTCAGGTGGCACTTTAAAAAAAAAAAAAGCCTATATATTTGGCAGATGTAAAGCATACATGTGTATGTTTTTTGTGTTAGTCCATTTGTATTTTATTATTATTTCTAAAGATTTTAGTTCTGTTTTTAAATAAAGTGTTGGAAATTAAAGCTTTTCTTTTTGGTTTTTTATCCGATTCATCATTTAAGTAAAAACTAATCGACAGATTAATCAATTATTATAATAATTGTTAGTTGCAGCCCTAGTACAATGGCAAGAAAAAGTATGTGAATCTTTTGGAATTTCATGGTTTTCAGCATAAATTTGTCTTAAAATGTGATCTGATCTTCATCTAAGTCAAGGGTATTCACAGAAAAAATAATAAACATAAACAAAAATAAAAACAATTCTGATCTTTTAAGTCTTTATTGAACAAACTCATTCAACATTCAAAATGGCAGTGAGCATCACTCAGCTGCTTGAACATACCCACTAAGTCTTCACATGCTCTGTCCACATTGCTGTCCCCCAAAACACCATTGTGACATCATTGTGATTATCTGTTATAGGGAAATACATAGTCTCAAAAAATGTCATTTTTTAAAAAACAAATTAAGCAAATGAAGATGATTATGAATTGGTTTGTATAGAATTGTTCCACAATGTCTATAAAGGACTCAAGACACACATAAAATTACCTCTATAGTAAATAGAAAACAACCATTGGTCACTTGCAACATGTCAAGGCTTAATTGTTTAAGTGGTCCAGATTTGACTAATATTGTATTTAAGTATAAAAAATGTACAGTTCTGTTCAAAAAAACAGACTTTTGTGTTTGTCCATATCAACTTCCTCCTATTATTCAGAATAATTATATAATCCAAAGCATTATAATTATTAACCCAGTTACAGTAAATATGCCAGATTATAACAGAAGCACTAGTAAGACAACACACATGAACACATCATATATTGAGGCGGGTCTTGAGTTGTGGATGCTCTTCCATGAAGGGTTTACTTGGTGGAATTGCACTTTGGTGTAAGTGTGCAGAATTAGCAGAAGGGAGGGCAATGTTTATTATGTCATCAACATGCGTTTGTGCATCATAATTGCGACGGCAAATAATGACGTACAGATTTATAATCACATTTTACATAAATGTGACTATAAATAAAAATTGAAAATTATGATAAATCTACAGCATAGAATCATTTCCCAAAAGAAAAAGCAGAGAAACTGAACCAAATTGTATTTTCTAAGTGAGTCAGTGTGACGGCACACACACTTTCATCCATTCGCTCGTTTAAGGTCAGTTTGTAAGCTTCAGCCATTTTTGACCTCCACTGTTCAGCATAATCCTGATGAGAGGAACTCTGTTCTTTTGTCTCCAGACCAAACATTAAGTGTATTGGAAGCTTTGGACTACGGCCAAAGTGCAAGAAGTATGGCGCATACCCCATAGCTTCACTGCGCATACAGTTATATGAATGGACCACCTTAGCGAGAGAGGATTTCCAGTCCATTCCACTTGCCCGTTCCCTTGAGGGTGGTAGGGCGATGTTCGTGACCCCTGAACCCCACTGTATTCCTGTAGGTTTGCAAACAATTTATTTTGGAACTCCTTCCCCTGGTCATGGTGAAGACGGGTGGGGAAACCAAACTTAAGAGAAAAGTCCCCAAATATTTTTTCTGCAGCAGTTTGGCAGCTTTGTTGCGGCAGGGTTAGGTCTGAGCAAAACGTGTGAAGTGGTCCATTAAGACTAAGATATACTCATACCCGCCTTTGCATCTTTCCAGATGTAGAAAATCAACGGACACTAGTTCTAATGGATAGGTGGTGACAATGTTCGTTAGTAGTGCCTTTGTTGGCTTGTTGGGGCATTTGTTTTTCAAAAAACTGCACACTTTGGTGATATAATGCTCAACATCCATCTGCATATGAGCCCAATAAAGCGCTCCCTGATCAGGTTCATTACCCTCTCCACTCCCAGGTGGCCCATGTTTTCATGGAGCTCTTTGTAAACTAGTCTGTGAAACTTTTGGGGCAAGAGCTCAGTGGGTAGAGCAAGCGTCTTTCAACCAGAAGGTAGGCGGTTCGATTCCCACTCTCCCCACAGTTCATACTGTCGTTGTGTCCTTGGGCAAGACACTTAACCCACCTTGCCTCCAGTGACTGTAACGCTGGTAATTACTGTAGAACAATGTAAGTCGCTTTGGATAAAAGCGTCAGCTAAATGAATAAATGTAAATGTAAATGTAAGAGTAACTGGGTGCGGGCTGTAGTTTTCCTATAGAGCAGTCCATCAACCCCCATTTGCAGCTTGTGTTTTTCTCTGAACATGGCAGCAGTTTTACTGTTGATCTGCTTTCCACTACTTGGCCATTGTTTTGACTTCACATAACGTAAAACATCTCCTAATACTGTATCTTCTTCTTAAACCTTTTTCAACATCATTTTGGGTATTTCAGCAATTGAGTTGACTTCCTGGTCTGCTTCACTAATGAGAGTGGAAATGGTCACTGGGCAAAACCATGGCTCATTTTCTTGTGACTTTACATTGACTGCCTGATCTACACATTGCATTACATCAGGATAAACATCTCTTGTGCATTTACTCATGTACTGCCCTATATCTAAGGGCATACGTGAGAGACCATCTGCATCTCTATTGGCTTTCCCTGGGCGGTATTTAATCACAAACTGGAAGTCCGCTAGCTCTGCAACCAACCTCTGTGTTGTTGCATTTAACTTTGCGGTAGTGAGCACATATGTAAGAGGATTATTGTCAGTAGAGTGTCGTGGCAAAATTATCCGAAACTGACCCCTCAGCCTTCAGATGCACCATCGGATGGAATAATTCACAAATGCAATCTCCATGCCATAGAGTCCTTTATTGTTCATAATCCCAACAACAAAACGAGCCGGATAGACTATCCCAAATTCTACCAAAGATTGTCTCTTCAAACTAGACTTTTATACTTTTTCCACATGACAGTTTTAACAATTTACAACCTCTTTACTGGGCAAAGGACCCCTCGTTTCTAATGGCCCCAACCTTTCAGCTGTAACCTATGTCCCAGTTACTTTCTGACCTCCTCTGTTGCCAGGCACATGTCTCTTATCTGTAACGTAGATCTTCCCTGTGTGTGTGTGTTCATTAAACTTATCATGTAAAAACCATACACTCTGACATTAGTTTTACTTTTCTATTAATATGTTTCTAGATGTATTACATATAACATCCTATTTGAATATAAACCATGCATAAGTATAAACCATAATACACATAACATAAACTCATCATGCATAAATGAATAACTAAATAAGTATACAAAAATAAAACACATAATATCAAAAATATTACACAACATTCCCCTCTTCAAGACCCTCTAAGGTCTCGTCTTAGAGGGTCTCGAAGAGGGGAATGTGTGATAATTTAATGCATATGGGATATGGAGTTGTAATATTTAGAGATGCAATCCAATTATACTTATTTAGCTTAAACAATTCCCATCAACTCCCTCTCATCTTTACCATAACAACCTATGGTTAACTTGTCACTTAAAAGTTACAGCATGCTATATAAGAATATATAAACTTACTTATATTAAAATATAATACTTATATGAGTACAAAAAAAATTCTTTTTTTTTTCATTCATTCATTCATTCATTCATTTTCTACCGCTTTGTCCCGTTAGGGGTCGCAGGTGACTGGAGCCTATCCCAGCAGCTTTGGGCCTGAGGCGGGGTACACCCTGGACAGTGGCCAGTTAGTCGCAGGGCTGAATCTTTTTTTTTGTGTAAAATAAAAATACATGTCATTCCAGTTCTACTAACTTAGAACTGAAAATCACTCTTCTTCTTCACCTGAATCTTTGGTTATGATCAAATCTAAAAGACTTATTTGACTCTACTGCATCTTTAAATCACATGTCATGCTCACAAACAGGAACTCCTCTTCCTGAAGTTCTGAACCAGTCCAAGAGATGGCGCTATGACGTTTTGCTATGGGCTCGCACCTACTTCCAACTTCCTTGTCTTTCAGTTGTACGTCACTTCCTCTTTGTTTGTTTCTCTGCCGCTAACCTGAAACAGCTCCGACAATGGCGTCCCAGTCCCGGGACTTTGACACGTTACACAGAGCAAAATAGCGTGCGACTCCATCAGTGCAAGCTCCTAAGTCATGCAAATCCAAAAATGTATACATTAAATTAAAGCTTAAAGTCTCATCTTTCAGAAGATATAAACCATTTAAGACATTAAAACCACATATTTGACACCAAAGCCCGTTTTACAGACACGCACAAAGATGGAGATTGGATTTGGTCTTACCTTTGACGGGTCTATTGGACTCGAACCGCTACAAAATTCCATAAACTGGGTCTCATTCTGCTCGTAAAGGTCCAGGGAATAATATCCAGTAAAATAATTAGGTCCAAAAGATATGTTAGAGCCTCCAAGGCACAAAAACTGCCGAAAAGTATTCCCAACTTGAAGTCAGCTGCGACACTATGTCCTTTCTTTTGTAAATAAAAAACATCATTCCTTTTCTACCACCGAAAAAAGCTAATAAAATGCTACCAAGAAGTGTTAGCGTTAGATTGACACCTTGTTTGGCCAATTGAAAGGGTTTTGGTCAGCCTTTGACCAATGAGAAGACTTGGAACTCCACAGATGGATGAACGACTACGCCCCCACTTCAACGGCTTTAGTTTGGACTAGAAGCGTCACTGAGCGTCCTCAGTACTATAAATAGATAGCCAATGAGCTACGGTTTACAGCAATACCAAGCAACTTTTAAAAAAATTCAGGGTCTGGGGTTCCTCGCATCAGAGAAGAGGAGAGGAGAGAGAGCGCAGCTGCATCAACACGCACTTGTGTCTTTTGAGTCTTTTATGAGTAAAAACTATACTCTTTTTATATTTTACATATTATAAGTAATAAATATCATCTGTTTTAGTTGTTTTATGCATTTTAGACAGGCAGCTGAAGAAAAAAAAAAAGAGAAGTAGCGAGAGCCAGCCGCAGCAGGAGGGACCTTTTCCCCTTTCTAATGCTGTTGGAGCCTTGAAAACACTAAATTGCAGTGCTATGACCAATGTATATAGTTTGTAGTGTGTTTTTATTTGTGGATATTATTCAAAAATATATATTTTGTCCCAAAACACTCATTTTGACTATTTTCATATGTAAACATGACAATTATTATGGAATATTAATTTTAATAAATAATATAGTTACATTGTGTGTAAATTCAGGTTCCTCTTGATGTAAGCTTTCAGAAGAGCCCTCATTGAAGTCTGTGGGTTGAAGCATTTAGAACTTATTGCACTTTTTCCAAATGTGTTAGTTTGATAGTGGAATAAAGCGCCTAGATTAACCAACATTAAAACTGGTGTAAAATACTTATTTTTACAGATATTCTTTTCAAATTTTAAATGTGAGTAGTCATCAAGTAATTATTTTGGCCCACAGTGTGTTTTAGTCCTCAACTACCTGCTGAAGCTATAGACACCTTTATTTTCACTAAATATTTTAGGCGAGCACACAAAAAGTAATTTTTTTTGTGTGTTCCAAAGTGTATAAAATTTTATCAGTAATACTTAGACAGATTCTGACTGCTCTGAGTGAAACTAGAGATTGTTACCTTTACAAAGAACCCACACTTGTAATTAAATTCCTTGGGGTTCAATAACAGATATCATTTTAATTTGGAGAGGTCCCATTACACACAATACAGCGAAAATGACCGAAACCTCACCCTGCATCTGTAATCCTTCTGGTAGTTGAGTATACTGGTTTGGCTTGAATAGTACATCCTGCATCTCTGTGAGTGTGCCCGCTCTGACAAAACTGTTTTGGTTTGGCCCCCTGGAATGGTCACTGTCTCACTGCCTTTTTTTTTTATTGTGCCTTCCCCCAACCCATCAACTCCACTTTGCATCACCTTCAGAAAGACTTCTGTTTTTTGCAATTAAATGAGAAGGCTGCGCTCACTGCTTCACTAATGGCACAAGGGGTTTCAATACCAATCTTAAGGATATGCTCAATCACATTAAACCCAATGATAGGCTGCTCAGCCACCCCAGCTCCATTTGCCACCAACAATGGAAAAAAAAGCTCTACCTGTTGTCCACTGTCCGTAGGAAGCTTAAAGGTAGCCTCCACCCACCCAGAGAATGGAATCGGTGTCTGGTTCACAACCCTTCCATCCAGTATGTCTGGACCCACTAACTCAGCTAGGTCCCTGACTGAAGTTTTGTATGTTCTCTTGTCTCCAGGTCTCATTTATTAGGCAGACCTGTGACCCAGTGTCCCACAACGCTTTTGTCTCTACATCATTAAGAAACCAGCTAATGACATATTTTTTTCCAATCAGATTAAACAATCGTGTTTGGTGATTAGGGGACAGTAGACTAACACTGACTGATTCCCTTTCCTGGGGCATTTCTGCTTTAGCTTCCAGTTTTGCCTCTAACTTCTGAATACTGTCCGTGACTAGCTTGTACAAATCCTTTGTGTCAACTTGTGTGGTTGTGACAATATTTGCGGCCATGTCAACGTGCCCAGTTTTTACCTGGTCTGTTTCCAGTCCTGCAGTCCCGTGACATGTGACCACTTATCCCACATTTGAAACAATGGTTACACTGTTCACCATTGTTAACTGACTGACAGTTCTTGCATCCACGTTTTCTGTTGGCTCTTGGGTTGAAAAAGGCTCTGGGAGACTCACGGATGGCTTTCTTTATCTCTTCCATTTCACCTTTGAGCTGTGTTACTATGTTTAGGAGCTCTGACTCAGTGCTGGTTGCTGTGGCCTGTAGTTTAGGCATTTTAACTTTTGTTAGTGGGGCGGCTTGTTTCTTTCATTTGCTTTTTGAATTTTTGGTGTCTTTCCCATTCAAGACTGGCTGCTGCATTTGTTTTGGCTATAAGTAGCTCATCTGTTACTGCCGGATTCTCCAGGTAGCGCTTGAGCTGGTATTTTACGTCAGCACTAATCAGTCCTGTTTCTACAGCCCTGAGAAACTTTCTCTGAATCAGGTCGGGCTGTACTGTTCTTCAGTGCCAGGCTCCTTGGATGCCAACAAAAGTCTTTCTTTAAACTCCATAGCACAAAAAAGGAAGTTTTGAGGTGACTCATTACTGTCCTGAGTAAGGTTGATCAGTCTATTATACAGGTTAGTGGAACTGTCCTCTTTATAATGTCCACGCAGTATCTTGCGCAACTGTGAGAGGGTGAGATCAGACTTTATCTCCAGCATATCACGTGAACTGAGTCCGGGACTCACTGCTCTGACAACCACTTCAATAATCTCAGCATCACTGTGATTCTTCTTTAGGCCCATATCAATATGGTGGATGAGGTTGGAATACGACAGTTTGTCTTTTTGGCCCCGCTCTCCTATCTGGCCGTTAATTCTGAATTCTCTCCTAATGGTCACTTCAGGCAGTGAAGGAGTCGGGGAAATAACGGGCGGCGTCAGAGTAAACTGTCTTTGTGATTGATATGCCCCTCTTGTTGTTAGCTTTGCCATCTCTAGTTCAAGCCTTTTAGTTGAATCTAGAAAACTTTCTTGCAGAGCCGCGTATTGTTTTGTAAACTCACCAGTACTTCCGCATCTTGACTGGCGCTTGTTTTTCTGCTCTCGTCTGTGGCAGGAGGTCACAGAGTTTAGCTTTGTTAGCATGCGTTTGCAAGTTTTGAAAAAATGTGCGCGCTATGTCCTCCTCTTCACTTTCAATGATCTTTTCAACTTCCTAATCAATCTTATCAGCGTGTGCTTTTTGGACGGCTTATCTGTGTCTATTTTAGGAAAAGAACACACATCATATAGCTGCTCAGGCTGTAGCTGCACCAAAGCCTCACTTAGCTTAGTCCTGTAGCTGTTCGAACTCCATCTTGCTCTTTTTCTATTATCTCCTTTTCGTGACTCACTGTCCTCTTGAGCACAGCTGAACCATCCTCAGCTACCAAATTTTGTTGCACTTGTAGAAGAAGAGGAGGAAACTTTTGTAGATTTTAGTGTCCTTACTTTATTGTTCGCAAACAACTGACAAACAACTGCGTGTTTTTTAGTCACTTTACATTCAAACTCTCCCCCGAACTGCTTGCTCACTTACTCTTGAGTCACAACTACTTCTCAAAACAAGCGAACGCCACCTGGTGGCACCAGTATAATACAGCATGCATTATAACATGTTCTGCTCAAATACAGTTTTAATAAAACTTTATAATTACTTACAGTATACTGCTGTTATATAAAGTAAAATTAAATATTGTGTGGGGTCTCCAAATTAATAAACAAAAATGTCCATTTTGCCACATATTACAGCGCCAAATAACATTACACTCATTTCCATATATATTGTGTGATAGGCTGGTATATTGACTATCACGTCAGGCCTGGTTTTGGCCGGGTCTGATTCAATATTGATGTTTATTGCAGGTTTTCAACCACCGTTGAGGTGAGCCCTTTCAACTAATTGCCCAATTGCACAGCCTTAAGGGCATATCATGAATGCGGGGTCTTGTTTGTTTTCTGAGAATCTTGTTCTGAGAATTCTGAACAAAGTCTCAACACTAAATATAACCAAATCCAGGCTAAACCAAGGCAAAAGCAAGTCTAAACTGCTCATATTTTACACCGTTTTGGTGGGGGCTCACATGGTTCACACAGATCAGATGAAGATGCTGCTGAGCTCATCTGTAGATCTATCAATAATCCAAAGAAAACAAAAACAAGCTGCGGCTTTCAGATGACAAATTCAATCTCTAAAGGTTTGTGAGGGTCCTATGTGTAATCTGAATAATGCTGTTCATTAGACCCATACACACAGGAGAGAGATTTTTACTGCAGAAAAAAGGTATTGCACATTTTTTATGCAGTTTATGCGATATTCTGTTTTTTGGTGTTGGCTGTAACTGGTGATGTTTGTCCGTTTGAGTTCAGTCTGTTCTGGGCTTCCTCCCTCTGTGCCTCAGTCCTGTTACACAACTCAGGACACACCCAGCAACAACACAACACATGGCAGCCAAACAGATCTACAAATACAGTTCAGTCTTTTCAAAACAAAGTCTATTCACAGCAGCGTTTGTGTCTGTATCAGGGTCTTTACATCAACTTCAACATTTACAATCTTAAATGTGATGGGGCTGCACCAAGAAAAGTGGATTTGTAGAGCACATTACACAATAGTAACCCAATGTGCATTACAGAAGTGACAATGATGAAGCAAAGAAACAACCATGGCAAAAACACTAAAAAAGATGCAAGCAAACAAGATGCCATATAAAAACAAATATTTTTTATCATATTTTGGAATGATAATCTTTTAGTTTAGTTTGTAAGTTTCAATCTTGAAACATGTGTAAGGAGATGTTTTGAAATGCACTTTTCCCTGTGACTTGACTGTGGTCCAGTTACAAGGATTGTATTTAAGGCATTCCCTTTTAGAACACTGTACATTGCTATTTCCAATAGAGGGACACGCTGCTTTGTTGCGTATTTGCCTTTCTCTTTATGGCATAGCATGCAATAGTTTAAAATAACCTATTCTGAATGTATTCTGTGAATGGTAACTGCACCACTAACTACAGAACTTTCCGGCGAATAGCTAACATGAGACAATGTTTGTTACACTGCCACTGTACATAAATTGTGTAAAAATTAAGCTTTGAGAAAGAGAACTGACTGAACAACAGAACTGGCGTGTTGCCTCTTTTCTTTTTCTCCCTCTGAGAGTCTTAGCGTCATGCTTTTTCATAGTCAGATTCTTGAACTGACATAGCTAAGCAGGTTACAGATGAAATTTTGAATATGATATTATTAATTTTGTAGTCAAGCGGTGCTGACTGTGGGCCAAGAGGAGCTGGCCAAAGATATACTACCTAGCTAGAATTTTTTTTTCCCACAAGAGCAATGATAAATGTAAGCGGTAATAAAGGCCCTTGCCTCTTCTTGCGACCGCGGTGGGCACATGTCCTTCAAAGGCCAAACTGAAATGTCAAATGTATCAATAAAATAACTAACCATTTTGCATACCCAAATGCCAAGCTTGTCACAAGCACAAGAAAAAATTGAAACGTGTCCAAATGATATTAACAAATATAATTTTTGGGTGTGGGCCAAAGACTGCTGCAACACAGAAAAGACCAGACATAGACAGAAAAATGGAGAAAGTTACCGAACTCTTAAATGGACATTTTCATTTTAAATCTCTTCCATTGATAAATTGATAAAACCAAAGTTATTTGTTATGACTGCAAAGTTGAGTTTTCTTATAACCAGAGTACTACGAGTCTGTAGTATTACTTAAATGCAATACACACCGTAAAAGCAAGACAAGCTAACGAATGCCATAGCAAAGTGGGTAGCTACAAACTACAGGCCGATTAGGATTGTGGAAGATGACGGTCTAAAGAACATTTTTAGAATCGCAACGAATGCCTGCACGTACAAGCCGCCCTCAATACGCACCATCACAAGAAGAAACCACGAGTTGTAAGAAAGGAGAGGACTACAAATGTTACAAATGCCCTCACCGGAGACTACTGGACATCGCTAGGGAACCTTTATTACCTCGGCGTTACAGTGCATTATATTGATGAACAGTGGGAACTGCACTCACATGCTTGCACTGAACATTTTATTAATGTTGCACAGCAGGGGAATGTTTTAAATAAAGTCAGCACACTTAGCACAGATAATGCAAGAAATATGATCGCTGCTGCGAGACATCTGCCTTTTGAACACGTCCCGTGCGTCACAGTATCTTTTCACTACAGTGCGTTTGACAATGTCCTGGCCAAATGCAGAAAGGTTATGTGCCATTTTAAACACAGTCCAGCGAGTGCTGCAGAGTTAGAACAAAAACAAATTGAACATGGACAAAACACGGAGTCGCTTATACAAGACCAGATGGAATTTAACTCTGGATATGATAAAAAGTGTCCGCAGAAACGAACAGCCACTGTTCTCATTTCATACAACACCAAGATCGCAATGCCAACTACAGCTGAAATGGACAAACTGCAAAGGTTGGAAATGCTACTGGAGCACTGCAGGTATATTTTACATCATATGTTTTACTGTCCTGTCTAAGTGCATTTGAGTGAGAAACGGTGTCTGTATGTGTGTGTAAATATAGCATAATGTGTGTTTATAAGTGAATGCAAAACATTGGGTTTGATTTTTTTTTTGCAGGTATGTGACTGAACTTCTGGGAGGAGAAAATTATGTTTCATGCTCTGTGGTTCTGCCTGCTTTATGCCATCTCTCTCGGGTGATGGAGAGCTCAGATGATGACCCTGCCTATGTGGTCAAATTCAAGTCTACATTCAGTACAGACCTGGAGACATGCAAGAAAAATACCAACATTGCATATCTGAAGATTGCTACTGCATTGTACCCAAGATTCAAGGACTTCAAGTGTATTCCCAGAGCTGAGAGGGGTGAGGTGTGGGTATCAGTCACTAACTTACTCAAGGAACATAGGGTTGTTGCTGAGAAACCTGTGGAAGCAACAATATCAAAGCCACCAAAGAGAAAGTTAGCCTTATTGGTTGCTTCATCAGAGTCTGATTCTGAACATGAGGAAGACTCATGTTCAGAATGTGCGTCGATACAAAGCAGAGCCCACCATCAGTTCAGAGGCCTGTCCATTACAGTGGTGGTCCAAACATGCGGGCTCACACAGTAGGCTGGCCTCCATTGCACAGAAGTGCTTGGACACATCTGCAACATCTGTACCCTGTGAAAGGTTGTTTTCTCTTGCTGGTCATATTATACAGAAGAAGAGAGTTTCATTATCATCTGAAAATGTAAATGGCCTTGTGTGTCTTAGCAACTAGCTTGGTGCAGATGAGTGAGTAAATGTAAAGTTGTAGGAATGGATAAAAGCAGTATTTTTTTCATTGTGTAACTACTCAACTTCAACATCACTCCAAGTTTTTTTTTTTTTTTTTGACTGAGATTGTCTAAAGGAGAATGCTGCACCCTCATAAAAGAAAAATGTTTCTGCTTGTACCTGTTCGGGAAAAAAATAAAAAATTTAATGTTCTCCGGACAAAACGTGTTTTTCCATAACAAACTAAACAAAATATTAATGCCCTGGCAGTGGCAAATATTTTTGGTTTTATATTTAATTTGATTATATTAATGTTTAAGTTGAGATTTACAATAAATATTTTAACTGCTAACCAAATGTTTTTGCACTTTCGTTCATATAGCAGTACTTTCAAAATAAAAGTATGCAATACACTAATTTTTAATTCATTATTAAATTTGTGTATAATGCGATTAATTGTGATTAATCACAGAACATTGTGCAATTAATTGCAATTAAACGCTTTAATTGTTGCACAGCACTAATTTTTTTATGTTATATTTAAAATGAACTGGGTGTGATAGAGCGTCATCTCCATAAAGATTTCTGCTCCTAAACTCTTTTATATTGTATATAACAATTTTCATTTGGCTACAACAAATATTTCCAACTTTTCCATTTTCTTTTTTCACATTAATGGGGTACTACGATGGTAACACGTTAATATTTAAATATTTTCTTGAATGTGCAAAAAGCTTTGTATGTGTGAATGAATTAGTGGCAAGTTTCAATTTCAATGATGAATGAATAAAAAAATTACTTTCGCTTTTGGAAAAACACATTTTCACACATTTGTACCATGGCAACATGGGGGCAGATATGGAGTAAACTTCATGCTTCAAGCTTCATATGAGCAGATCTGTAAATATGGGGGTTGTGCGTTTCACCCAAAATGGCTGACATCCGGTTTAGGGTGGTGCTATCATAAACGTTTATATTTGGCTTGTCATGATTTATGTGTGTGCCAAGTTACATTTTTTCAGCTTTCATACATTGGTGTAATGTATTTTGTCATCTCCAGGGATTGCCACTGAGTCATTTCTCATTTTTTTTCCTGGGGACTTCAAATTAATAATTTTTTCTGGGCTTGAATTTTTGGCCAAATAAAATAGATTTTTTGAGCACATTCACTGGATCAAATTTGCGATCATAGAGCAGAAGAAAGATAATAATAATTAAAGCTGCAAGCGGCAATAAAGGCCCTCGCCTCCCTTGCGACCGCGGGGACACATGTACTCGGAGGAATGCATTTTGTGCTTTAAAGCGTAAACTTCACGGTAATGTCAAATAACCGGGCCTGTGCCGCTGCTTGAATCTTCTTCTGGTTGGAGCCTGCTTCATCACCTCGGACCTGTGCTACTGCTGAGGCCTGCTACACCACCTTGTAATTTAGAGTTAAAGGTCTCCACAATTCCTGGTTTTCCTGGGAGCTGTCTAAACCTTTGAAAATAATAGATTATGCTTGGGCTAAGGCGAGAAAAATAAAGTAATGGCTGCACCCCATGTCTAAAAAGTAAAAATATAAATATTACTTGTCTAAAAGAACAATTTTACAAGTTCCAAAAGATTCTGGGAGTTTTCCAAGACTCTAGTCGTGGCTTTAGAGGAGCCTCCTCCAAAGGAAGGATCCTGGCATTTGGTAAATGTAATTTATTTCCCAAAGAAATGGCTGCCTCTTCACTGACTTATTACGACCACAGCCACAAATGTATCAAAAAACAAAATGACAACTTTTGTTGGCACTCGTGTCTAAATGATACTCACCAAATTTGGGGCCTTTTAGATTAAAACACATTGAGTTTAATCTTTTGCCGTGAGGGCTACGATTTAAGTGGTTGCGCGTTCCACCCCACATAGCAGAC
The DNA here is from genome assembly GCA_024349245.1 of Neodontobutis hainanensis. NCBI lineage: Eukaryota > Metazoa > Chordata > Actinopteri > Gobiiformes > Odontobutidae > Neodontobutis > Neodontobutis hainanensis. The sequence continues at coordinate 64,776 of JALDNG010000363.1, read as the reverse complement.
TTCCTGTTGAGTTTAGGCTGTGGCTGTCATAAACTTTTCTGTTTGCCCTGAGGTGTCCAAGTTTCATTTTTCTACGATGGAAAAAATTACTTTTACATTTCATAGGCCGAATGTATTTTCATTTTCCAGGGGTCGCCACTGAGTCATTTCTTTTTATTATTTTTCAAATACTTCAGATACATACATTTTTCACCAGGCTTGAGTTTAGTGGCCAATAAAATGTACTTTTTGCGCACATTTACGGTTTAAGTTGAAGATCATTTTGCAGAAAAATTATAATTTAAAAAAATATATAAACTGAGCAAAAACAACAAGAAAAGGCACTGTCTATTGAACACACGTGTGTTTAGCTCATTTTGCCTAAGTTTGGTGTTTGTGGAATAAAGCAGCTATTTTCTGTCAATTTTTAAAAGTGAGGTGTATTCTAAGGCGGTTCACATCTTCAATTCAAAATGGCTGCCTTCTTGTGTGTGACAGGGTGTGATCCCCATTGGATTTTATGTTCATAAGCCCATGCTGGATGTGTGTACCAAGTTTCATTTGCCTAGGACAAACTAAGATTTTCCCTTCCCATTGACTTTTTCCACATATTTGTGTCGTTGCTATGGCAACACATTTATAGATAGGGGGTGGTTGTGATTGGCTTTTATGTTCGTCATGACATAAGTGATGTGTGTACCAAATTTCATGTCTCTATGACAAACTAAATTCTTTGGTCCCATTATAAGTTTGTAGGGGGCGCTGGAGGGCCATTTCTAAAGATAATCCTTTTATTTACATATCTTTGTGTTCAGGTCATGAATGTGCACAAACGCCTTTTTGGGTCCAACTTGATCCAAGAAGGCGTTTGAGAGTTAAGAGATATTTTATTTTCACAAAAATGATGATACTCACCAAATTTAGGGCCATTCAGACAAAAACACAATGAGTTGAATCTTTTTGCGCAAAGGGTGCGATTTAGGTGGCCGCGCCTTTCACCCCACATGGTGGACTTCCTGTTGAGTTTAGGGTGTGGCTGTCATAGACTTTTCTGTTTGCCCTGAGGTGTCCTATGGATGTACCAAGTTTTGTATTTCTACAGTGTAAAAAATATACTTTCACTTTCCATAGGCCCAATGTATTTTGACTTTTTAGGGTCGCCACTGAGTCATTTTTCATATTTGTTTTTGGGGGACTTCAAATACATAAGACTGAATCTGATTTGGTCATCAGGGGAAGTGCTCTTGTCTGTTTACATATTGTAGACTTGCTCATAAAAAAAAAAAAATTTGTTTTATATGTTTCAGAGAAAATGACATGACAGATGCCAATGGGGAATATGTCAAGGTAAGCTTTGTCTTTTTCCTCACTTTTTTCTGTTTTCTTGTTTGTTTTGAAATACAGTGTTCAATGGAGCTCTTGAAATTGCTCTGTGATGGTTTGCCTGCTTGTTAATAAACTTAATCGTCCACTTAGTTCTTGTCTATTAGGAATGTAACGGTACAAGTAGATGTAGTGTATTGATTCGGCACAGCATGTTTTGGTACAATAAATAGTTTGTACCAAAATATTTACTGTAACCGTTCACACACAAGTTTCAACACGGACATTATAAAGTAGTAGTACTGTTTTCCAGAGCGTCCGCACACAACTTCTAGCTTCTTTACTTTTACAAAGCTCCATTTAATGCAAGTTAAAAAGCTGCCTTGGCTCCAGTCGTCTTTCCGCTCTGACTGACACCTCAAACACTCTTTATTTATCTGTTTTACTGCCGGTTTCCATTGTTGCCAACTATTTTCAAAGGAAAGTTGCTAAAGCCTAGCAAAAAAGTCACTAAATGTCGCTAGATGACGTCATGCTTAAATTTGCATATTTGTGGCGTCATTAAATAAAATTGCATACTTTCTTGTGTTCTGCCTGCCTAATGTGCTTTACTGACAAATTTGCGATGTAATCGAGTAATAACGATGTGTGCTTTCACTTCAGAGAGTCTCCAAAAGTCTCCAATAACTCCAATAACAGAAAAAACTTTAGATTTGTCGCTAGTCGTTTTTTTGAAAATTTGTCGCTAGAGCGGTCTGAATATTCACTAAATATAGCGACAAAGTCGCTAAGTTGGCAACACTGCCGGTTTCAAAACTCATTTTGAAACCGGCAGTGTTTCAAAATTTCAAAAAAACATTTCCAGTGTGACACAACCTCCTGTCTTATCAGTTTAAAAATCTATAAGTATAATAACCAGAGTCTATAAAGCTACAGCGCGTATAGTATTCAAAATATAATAATCATTTAAAACCTATAGTAAATCATTATCAGGGAGATCTACATCTTCCGTCTGGTTTGCTCTCTCCTCTGGAGCACATTGAGAGAAGAACAATCACAAGAAAAGATTTGAAAAAAATCTGTTGTAATTCAAATCAAATGCCAAGTCATAAATTAAGATATGATAGACTACATGCAAGAAGGTACTAAGCATTATTTTTTTTTCTGTAAACTATCAACTATATGTGCTCAACATGAAGCCAGACCCTTCCACTTTCAATCATTAAAGTCTCCTTTATGGGAACATTTTGCCTTCAAAAACCATAACGGGCAAAAAAGTGGAGAGGTTGAGATTTGTGAGCCAACATTGTACCAAACTGTACCAAACTGAAACCAAACCGACTTTTGTGTACCATTACACCTATATTGTTTGTTGATGTATTTGTTCGGGTTTAATCTACAGTCACAACAGCTGACTCAGAACAGAGTGGAAAGGGGGGAGGACCTTAAAGGCACAAACATTTAAATTAAATAATTTTAAAGGGGGACAAAAGGAACAAAAACTGTTGAGCTCAAGATGAACAGCAGCAACAGGAGGCAGAGAAAGACGTCTATTGTGATACCGGACAGTTTGTGAATACACTTTTTCCATGTTTGGTATATACAGCTCTGGAAAAAAATAAGAGACCACTGCCAGTAAAGCCAGAATTTAACCCTTCTTTTTCTCACTCCTTTTCAACTTTTTAACATGGTCAATAGTGATTTATTATTATTGATTCCATATACTTTTGAAGTGCTATTAGCACTGTTTTTGCCATCCAGCTAGAGGCAAGAGGCTGCAAGAGGATAGTAATAACCACAGAAGTGTATTTTTTCCTTATTAAATAAGTTTTGGTTCAGGTGATCACCTAATCAGCAGCTTTTTCAGTAGAATGAAGTGTGCCTGTGTTGGGATTCAACAGACATTGGAATGGACTGGCTTCCATATTTTTGAGAGATTTTAGAAAAAATTGCAGTGGTATCTTATTTTTTTCCAGAGCTGTATATCAGGGTTTAAGCAAAAGCATCTGGGCTCAGTTTTCAAAGTGAAGACATTTCATCTCTAATTCCAAGAAACTTTTTAAATTCTAATCAACTGGTAAGAGAGCTGAGCTTTTATCTCTAGAGGGAGGGGTTTGACCTGAAACTAAACCTAATGGACCGCAGTCAAACAAATGCATTTATAGCCACAGGACTGTATTTTGAGTATATGTCCAGCTTAACATTAGCTGCTGTAATTAGTCAACTGTAAATAGTTTGAAAAAAATTGTGTCATTTAGCTGAGTCCTGAGAAACAGTTCTAATGATTTATCTCTTGAACCTCTCATTTTTACTCTGAAGCAGCTAAAGGGAAGCCCTTAAAACATGGCTGCGCACTGAGATTAGTGGACTCGCTGAGGTGAGCCAGACTTTAGTGCTTAAGTCTGGGCAGACGAGAGCCATTGCAGGGAGAACACGCACAGAAGCATGTTCAGAAACAGATTCACGTAACAGCACATCACACCACAGCTTCACAATTAAACAATTTAGCCTCTTTTTTAAAGTCTTCTCATAAAATCTTATCATATTGAATTGAAAAAAAAGAAAATGTAAATGTTTAGCCTATTAACAATTTGCCAAGAAACAACCTACAGCAAGCTACAAATGATCCTGCCTTCACTGAACTTTCTCAAGTTCTTTTTTGACTCTAGGAACTGTAAAAAAAAGGATATTCAGTGTGGCGTAAATTATATGGAGCGCTAAAAGGTACAAGATACTGTTTAAGATACATGGGGTAACAAAAATGAATACTTTTAAAAATGAATTGGAGCCAGTGATATTGTCTTCGGGCTGAAAGTTTGAGCCAGGACAGCTGTGCATACATTTCACAGTAATGTGTTCTATAAGGGCAACGGAGAATGAACCGGCATAAGCTGTTGTAGACAACATCAAGTGAGTGAAGGCAGGAGGCTGTAGAGTTTTGATATACAATGTCTGCATAATCTAAGATGGGAAGTAATAACTGAGAAACTATTCTCTTCCTAACATGAAAATTAAAACAACTAATTGACTGATATAAGATTTTTAACCTGTAATTGAGTTTGTTTGTGATTGAATGCACATGTGTTTAAAATGAAAGATCAGAGTCAATCCAGACTTTAAGGTATTTAAATGTCTCAACAGACTCAAGGGGTGACTTATCTAAGAAACTCAGGTTTAGGTTAGTGCTAGAAGCTGATTTAAATTTTCTCTGAAGCAGCATGGAGTATGATTTGGTTTTGTTAATGATTAGTTTGTTGAACAGTAACCACCGCTGCACGGTGTTAAAATCCTGTTGAAGGGAATTATTGATGTCAGCGATGTCTCGTTTAGAGCAGTAGATTACGGTGTCATCTGTGTATAGATTAATATTACAATCAGAGCAAAGAGGGAGATCATTAATGAAAATTGAAAATAATAATGGTCCTAAATAAGAACCTTGAGGAATGCCTCTGTCTATGATTGTAAAATTTGACTGACTGCCTCTATAGGACACACATTGACGACGATGGTGGGAATAAGAATTAAACCAAAGAAGAGCTGATCTAGAAAGACCAATATAATATAGTTTGGCAAGGAGCAGGTAGTAATCGACAAGGTCGAAGGCTTTAGTTAAATCTATGAAGATAGCTCCAGTACTTTTATTAATGTCCCAATTAGAAAAAATGTTATTGGTAAATTTCAAAAGTGCTGTTGAGGTTGAGAAGTATTTTCTGAATCCTGACTGGCATTGAGATAAAAGATTATAGCATGAAAGATAATCGGATAGTTGATTAAAAATAATTTTCTCAAAGCATTTCACAACACAATTAATTATTGATATTGGTCGATAGTTCTTCAAATTTTGAATGTCACCTCCCTTGTGTAGAGGAATTACTTTTGTGCATTTCCATTCCTGAGGCACTTCACATGTAACTAAAGACATATTAAAAAGTTCTTCCAATGGAAATGATAGAACATGTGAAGCCATTTTAATAAACTTACCCTCAATGCCATCAGGTCCAGGACCACTACTGGATGAGAGCTTATTAATGACCTGCTGAACTTCAGCCGAGCTGACTGGTTTAACGGAAAACGTGTTATTGGAAGGCTGAGCGTTTGAAAATAAGTCAGGGTGGAATAACGGGAGCTGAACCTGATGTGTTTGGGAGAAATGCAAACTAAAAGCATTAGAAATCACAACAGTGTCATTGATAAGATTGTTATTGATATTCATATTTATAGTGGGACTTTCTGATTTAGCTAGTAATGTGTCCATTTGTTTCCAAATTTTTTTGGGATTATTGAAATAATTTGATAAACTATTCCTGTAATAATTAGCCTTTGCATTTCTTGTTTTTGTAGTGAAATAGTTCCTTAAACGTTTGTATTTATTCCAAACATCAGCAAGTTTTGTCTATCTGTACCTGTCCCAGGCCCTATCTCTGTGTTTATAGAGACTAATGAGCTCCCCATTCACCCAGGGTAAATGATTGCCTTTTACCTTTATAGTAGACCAGGGGGCGTGTTTATCCAAAACTCTCAAGAACTCAGAATAAAAGAAGTCCCATGCTAGGTCAATAGATGGAATTAGCCCTAGCCTATACCAATGTATCTACTGCAGATCATAATTGAATAGTTCACAATTAAAATTTTTAGTATCCCTATTTAGAACTGCTATATTCTCAGTGAGCCATGTTTCAGATAATGTAATTATTTTAGGGTTATTATACAGAAGCCAGGCTCTCAGTAAATCAATTTTGGGAAATAGACTAGAATGTTAACATGAATAGCTTTAAGACCTTTACCCATTTAGGATTTAAAGGAAAATAGTTGAAACAGTTGATTCGGGAGTTGCAGGTATGAGAGCACACAGCATTCAATTACACCAAACACACCCAGTGTGGGTGATCAAGCCACATCACCAACAGAGGTTTTATAAGAAGAAGAAGAAGTTTTATTTATATAGCCCCTTTCCGTAGCTCAAGGTCGCTTTACATTACACAAATACAGTACATACAAACACTTACATATATATCTATATATACACATCACATAATACATATAGTTGTGATGATCTGAAATGCTTGTTAAATAGATATGTTTTTAACTGGGACTTAAATGCACCCACAGATGAAATGTTTCGCAATGTAAGAGGCAGTGCATTCCATAAGTGAGGAGCATTTATGCTAAATAACCTTCCACCAACAGTAGACAGACGAAAACGTGGGATGGACAACAGGCCAAGTTCGGCTGATCTAAGGGACCAGACAGGGCGGTATGTTTTTTTGGAAGAACGAGAAATAAGGCATTGCAAGACGTGAAGTGATTAATGCGTGAATTAAGGTTTCACTATCAGCAATGGTGAGAGAAGATCAGAGACGAGCAATATTATGAAGATGGAAAAAAGAGTAGTTAACAAGAGAAGAAATGTGAGGGCCAAAAGGTAGATTTGAATCAAATAAGACACCGAGGTTACGGATTTGTGACGAGGGCTTAATGTGAGTTCCATGAACATCAAAAGACTGGTTCATCGTTTTGACTGTGGCAGTAGAACAAATCAATAATATCTCAGTTTTTTTATCATTTAATTTAAGAAAATTCCGGAACATCCAATTCTTAATGTCCCTGATACAAGCTGTGAGTGAGTCAGGCAGAGATGGAGCATTGGATCTTGTGGTGAGGTAGATTTGAATATCATCTATAGTGATATAATACTTTCTGTCACTAATGTAGGAAATGAGCCAGGAAAGTGCAGAGCCAGTGATGCCAAGGTCAGAAAGCCTAGAGATCATTAATTCATGGCAGACTGTGTCAAAAGCAGCGCTTAAATCAAGAAGCAGCAAGATGTTTATCAGCCCTGCATCCATGGACAGAAGAATGTCATTAACCACCCGGAGAAGAGCCATTTCAGTGCTGTGTGCTGGACGAAAACCAGACTGAAAAGGTTCAAAAAGGCCATTTATATCCAAATATAACCACAATTGCGAAGAAACAACCCTTTCAACAACTTTGCTTATTAATGTTAAGTTGGATATTGGTCTGTAATTGTCCATGTTTAGGTGGTCTAGGCCTGTTTTTTTAAGAATCGGCGTCACCGCAGCCATTTTAAGATCTGCTGGAACAACGCCGGATGACAAACTATGGTTAATCATATGTGTTATGAAAAGTGCAACCTCAGGGACACACAGCTTAAGCAAAAAAGTAGGTGTGGGATCAAGTTGGCAGGATGTGGAATTTAACTTCGCAATTAAAGGCTGATTTATGCTTCTGCGTAGGGTGCGCGTCGAAGCTACGGCGTAGCATATGCAGTGACGTGTACCCTACGCCGTACCCTACGCCGTAGCCTGACGCGCACCTCCTCCAAAATGTAACTACGGCGTCGCGGCAGCGGACCGCAAGATCTGTGATTGGTCGGCTTGGTAGTATCACGTTTCCTCCTACACATTTCCGGAATGGTCTTCTGCTCTCTGGACCGCCCGCCATTTTTAAATTCCGAAATTCAGTGAAGAGCCAACATGGAAATGGACTAAGTTACCGAGCGATTAATTGAAGAAGTGAGGAAATACAGCCATCTCCAAAGTGGGTTTAGATGTAGCGGAGTGCATGAAGAGATGGAAGAACTCTCAAGACAAGTACGTTCGTCTCCGTAAAAAACTTGCCTCAAGGAGCGGGGATCCAGGAGGAAAAACAATCCCAGCGTTTTATATATTACTATCTTGGCTGGCACCTCATGTCAAACATCGGCTTACGGAGTCAAACTTTGACGATAAGGTAAATAATGCACGTCCTTTTATGTACTTCTATTGTGTTTCGGTTAGCTAACTTAACTAGCAATGCTACCACATGGGTATTTTTTTTGCAGAAATAATATACCTGTGAGTCAAAAAGCATGTGTAATAGGTTGTAATTATATGTAATGGGTTGTATTTATGTAATATAATAGATTGTAATTTTATTTGGCTTACAGAAAATACAAATGCAACAATTTAGCATTTGCAATGTATGAATATGCAGTTATTATAGCTCTATCTATCTATCTATGATTTACCAATGAATGCATCATCTTTTCTGTATAACTTATACTATTTACTATTTTTTTCATATTCACAGGATTGGACTGATACCAGCTCAAACTCCACTGGTTTATCGGATGTGAGACCTCCAGTCAACAGCGATGATGACCGATTACCAATTGGTAGCCCCCATCACCAGTCATCTCTTCTGTCCCCCAGCCATCTCTTCTGTCCCCGCAGCCATCTCTTCTGTCCCCGCAGCCATCTCTTCCGTCCCCCAGTCCAGGAATGGCACAAAAAAGGAAGAGAAAAGAAAAAGATGACTGGGTCCAAGTGCAGGTTGCTCGGTTGGAGGCTCAGTTGGAGGAACACCGGGTGGAGCTCAACAGAGACTGTGTCAAGGCAATGATGAGAGCGACCGGTTTGGACAAACTGTTTATAAATATGCTGCGGAGGGTGCCGGAGCACCACAGAGCGCAGGCAATGCATATGAAAATGCACTGTATCTGCAGTTTTCACTTTAGCTTTTTTTAGTTATTTTTTTGTATATAGTTTGCACTTCAGCTTTTTAATTTATTGTCTGTTCACACCAATTCATGCAGGTTATACTGTAGTTTGAATCATTTGTGAAGTTTCTCTTTTACATCTATTTTTGATAATAATTGTAGATCATTGCACATTAATACATTGCACTGTCATGCCCATATTTGTATGTAGTTTACACTTTTTATTTAAAAAAAAATACTGCTGTTTCAAAAAATGTGTGAAGGTTATTGCAAATAAACAATAACTAATAGTTGCACATGTGTCTGTGTTTGCTCTTTTGCATCTGTTTTTAATTTACAATTTAAGACCATTGCACCTGTTTTTTACTATCTTTTGCATCAAACAATTTGTGTATATAGTTTGAACCAATTATGTTGGTTCCTGCTGTATGCATATTTTATGGTTAAGGTTACAGTAAATTAAGCTCTTACAGTTAATTTATTTGTATAGTTTGCTCTTTTGCATCTATTTAATGTAAACAATTATAGACCATTGCACCTTTACATGGTGCATTATCTAATACATAGTTCGACCATTTGTATGTATAGTACAAACTTATAACAAAAAATATATATATCCCTCATGTCATTCATTGGTGCATTATATTTTACACCAATACAAGTTACACACCAGGTTGACCACGACACAATTCCGTGGGGTGACTGAGATGTCGTTTCAAACACAGTGGAACCCGCTCGCGTCAACTAGCGTTTCGGCGGTGTACTGCAGAGCAAAACAGACATACGCAGAGGTATAAATGCTCATGACGGCGTCGCCTACGTGCGTAGCCTACGGCGTACACTACGGCGTACACCCGACGCAGAAGCATAAATCAGCCTTAAATTGCGTATGGCACTTTGAGTAGTTAGAGTGGAAGCAGAGAGAGAGTTTGTAGAATGGGCTGAATCAGCAAACATTAAGTGAACATCTGAATCACGTGCATGAGGAGTGTTTTCTGCAATGGATGCAGTGATTGACTGTAGTTTGTCAGAGAAGAATTTTGAAAAGCTATTTACAAACCCCACAGAACCCGACATAACAAGTTGTGGTGGATTTGTGAGTTTGCTAACCATAGCAAAGAGCGACTTGGGCCTGCACTTGGAATTCCTAATGGTAGAGGTAAAATAAGAGGACTTTTGCATTATTAAGGGCAGTACGGTACTTGTGCCAGTGTTCTTTAAAAACCAAGGAGTGTACAATAAGCCCAGTTTTCTTTTTCACGAGTAGATGGAACCAGTCTAGTTTTTACGGGAGCATGCATCTCAAGTGTTTGAGACAAAGCATTATTGTATATAATGTAGATTTCTGAAGGACAGTTAGATAGTAGGCATTGTGATAAGGTAGAAGCCCTTATTGAATCAGAGAAAGAAGCTGGATTAACATAATTGATTTTATGATAAGTCAGCATTTTCTTCAGAGGCGGTATAGATATTGGAAAACTACAACTGAAGTTTATGTACATAAGAGATCAAGTATATGGCCCCTGGAGTGAGTAGCAAACGTTACATATTGGGTTAGGTTGAAGCAGTCCAGGACAGACGTCAATTCATTGCATTGAGCAGTGTTTTCATGTATATTAAAATCACCAAGCAGAATAATAGATTAATAAGTACCACAGACAAGAGTTAGTAATGCATTGATCTCAGAGAAGAAATCAGACAACAAATCAGCATGACATTTTGGAGGTCGGTAAATTAAGATTACAGCCAGTGACGATTTGCCAGACATTTTCAGCGCGAGATATTCAAATGCTGTAACGTCATGCAACTCTATCTTTGAAATCTTAATAGTCTCATGGCAAACTACAGCCAGCCCACCACCTCGACGATGAAGACGTGGCTGAGCAAAGTAGATGTACTCAGGGGGAGTTAAGAGATTCAGGTTGAGAAGGTCATTAGGCATCTGCCAGGTTTCAGTCAGAAGTAGCATGTCCAGGTTTGTGTCAGCACAGAAGCTTTAGTAGTCAGAGAGCGAGTGTTCAGCAGCGCACATTGCAGGTCTGAAGATGAACCTCTGCCATTTCGGAGGTCAGGATAAAAATGCAATGATCTAAGATTTACAAAGTTATTAGATCGGTTTTCCATCTTTGTGTTGGTGGAGATGACCGGAATATTATTGGAGGACGAGTGGTTGATAAGTGAGAGGTTTCTTCCGTAAGCGATGTATGTAGCGTGGTCAGCGTAAAACTTCAAGTTGTTCACGCCATTTATAGGTGTCCGGAGCCAATCGAAACGGGCCTTTAAGTGTTCTGAGATGAGCTGCAGAGAGTTGTAAAGCCATCTTGGAGAAACTAATTTGATAAATGTAATTCAGTGCCAGCACGAACCAAAAAAGGCCAAAAAACAAAGCATTCAAATTGATACGTTTCGACATGACCGGAAATGTGCAACGTAACCTGCTATAACAGTTTAACGGTTTAAACTACGTTAGCCAGAACCATATCAGATCCAGAGTCCACATAATCCACAGAAGGGAAGGCTACCCAGTCCATACCAAGGATTTACGCCACAAAATGATAGAGAGAGGGGAGACTCACAGTATCAGATGTCGCGAGGGATATGAGGATAGAAATGGAGAGGGCTTGTAGCCGATCTGTGTGACAGGATTACGGAAACAGCCAGGTCAGTTATCCAGAAAACTTTTGCATGTTAGTAGTCCAGGAGTTGGTGTAAAAATAGTCCAGTAAACTAATCCAGAAAGGTTGATGCAAAGCAGACGTGACAACAGCAGACAAACAGGTACCAGCGTGAAGCGGCAGCACAGGTGCGCCTAGCGTTTTTACACCGGAAGTGACACACAAGGCCAGTAATTTTGGGCTTGTAAGCCCATTCTTTCCGTGTTTGAATGCAATATTGAATGCAATAATAACATTAATGTTTTTAATGGAAAAAAAGACTAGGGAAGGGGAACAGAGGTTTTTCAATCCAGAAGTGAAGTAAATATAAATAATTATGTCTAAGTGGCCCCACACAGCACTGTGAGAAAAGGTCTGAGTGTCACTGTGGGCTCCACTGTGTGTCTTGTGTAAAATACAGTGTCACTCAGAACAAAGCCGCTGCTGGTCCTGGCGCTGATCTACAGTAGCTCTGTTTGCTCTGTCCTCTCCATAAAAACACACACAAAAAGCACCACTGAGAGATGACCCTTGCCTCAGAATGGCATTACCGCAGCGACGGGGCCAACACTGCAGGCCCTGGTTGTCACCACTGTGTGAATATACTGTCCCCAACAAAAGCACTAACAGGGTCTTGTGAATAGTGTGTTTATAGTGTGTTTTTATAGTGTGTTTTTGTGCAAGAAGATAAAATGTCCCAGTACTCCTTTTTCCAGAACAGTTACTTCTTTTTGTACTTGTGCATGTATAAGCTTTTTGTATGTATGAGTTGTTTTTCTCAGTCACTTTGGTACATTTCTCTCTGCAGGCATCTGCTATGATGCCATCACATGCTACATCCATGGCATTCTTAAGGGTTGTCTGTGTATGTGGCTGTCAATCATATACTTTCCATCTCCAAGCTGAGAAAAATTCCTCAATGGAGTTAAGAAATGGGGAGTAGGGTGAGAGGAACTCCATCAGCATCCTGTTGTGGGCTTCAAAGCATTTTCTGATGATATTGGAGTGATGGAAACTGACATTATCCCAAACTTTCATGTACTTTGGCAGGCCTGTATTATTGTCTTGTGTTCTTAGTACTCATCCCAGAGGAAAATTTTACTGCTCAAAGCTTGCTTTTCTATAGCTCAGGAGACAAATTTGAGATTCTCATTTAAGCCTTATTTTAATCTATATTTTGTCTAAAATGTTTCTCATATATTTCTCCTAAAATTCACTAGGAGCAATAGGTGAGACAGAATAATCAGAGGGAGTCATACCTGAGACTAAAAGGAGATGCCTTGCTAATCTCAATTCTGTGTTTTTAATGACTCCTTTATTTCTCCTTTGAAAAGGAAAATGAGCAATACTGGAGCTAATATGGAGCAATAATCCGAGTCTCTCGCTCACTCTCCCTCTCATTCAATCATATGACCATTTCCTCCTACCAGACTAGATTCTCCATTCTAAACACAGATCATTCACCTCAGGACATCTTGATGGAACAAATAAAAAAATGGACGGAATGCTACTCTCTCTTCACTGCAGGACAGACAGAAGATCTATCCACAACCATCAGGCTTTAAAAATCTATAGCAAATGGCAGATTAGCTGATGTAATAAAGAAATAAATAAATTTGAATTTAAATATTTATTTAAATCAAAATAACATTAACAAATTTAAAGACATTTTAAATACAGCAATAACTGTTTAAACATGGTCATTACAAAATATAAACTAAAATACTTTTTTTTGTGTAAAATTCTGTTTTTAAAACATTAATAATTTTAACAATGTTATGAGCAGTGGCAGGCCAGGTTTACAACAATTCACAACAATAAACTTGAGTCCCGAACGCCAACATACATAATCTGAAAACAAGTACTTTTTGTGAACATTGTCATTTCAACAAATGTCTCTGTGTGCCACATCCAATATTTACAGTGTTGTGGCCCTGATGCGACATTTGTTTATGAAGGCTTTCTTGACCTTACTTTTTTCAGCCGGTGTCCAACCATCCAGTGTACTACAGCGCATGACATTAGCTGCAAGAATAAAAGAAAAGAAAGCACGAATTACAGATTGCATTGAGTAACTGCAGTTACCACAACAGTATTAACAACTTTTTTCATCCTGATACGACAAAATTCACATTGTAATATCTCTATTGATCACGCATAAGGAAATGCAGCAAAACTGTGAGGACAGTGAAACAATCATAACATTTAACGTAGTTATTTGATATATGGGTCCTACACCTCTTATTGGGTTCCCACACATTTTTTACCAATTAATTTACATGACTTTTTCCACAAATTGTTAACAACCACATGAGCAACATACTTAGAATTGCATTGACTTTGAACTTATCCAAGACTCTCTTCCCATCTGGCACCTTTCCGTGTTTCCCAAATGCCACAGCATTCTGGCACTCCTCTGCAGTAAAGAATTCATCAAAAAGAAGATGGAACAAGCGAAGGCAGTCCTTCTTTGCGGTTGCATGGATTGCAGCCAGGTGAGTCGAGGACAAGAAGAGCCCAAACACCAGCCCGAGGTTGGATCTGTTCCACTTTGTCCAGGAAACTTCTGAATGCCTCGAGGTGCTCACCACCTGTGACACAAAAGATGTATTTTACCTTACAGGGACACAGCAGCATTCATAAAGTAAAAAAAAAAAAAAAGACATTTTTTTAAAATCCAAAAGATTTCATGATTGGATAAGAGTTTTACCAAATTGTTAAAAGTTTTTAAGATTTAGCTTAAGCATCAAATAACTCCCAATGTCCAAAGTAAGACAATGTAGTAGAACTAAAAACCTAATTACAATTTTATGTTGCACAATTTAATACACTAGATTATTACCCATGTTTTTTTTTTTACACAACTCTTCTGAATAGATATTAGGTGTGTTAGAAAAAACTTTGAGAGAAAAAAAGAAGTGTTAAAAGAACAAGTAATTGCAACAGAGAGACAAAACATACTTACTTATACCACAAAGCACCTCATGCATTTTGGCCTTTTCCTCCACTAATTTTTCCACCTCTGTCTTGCATGCTTCGCATGGCTTCCATGATCTGTCTTCTGCTGACTCAGGCAAAATGAAACATGGTTCTCTTTCTGGAATTGGATAATGATCGATGATTAAAGCATCTGCAGATGAGCTTGAAGTCTCATGTTCAGAGGTGCTTGTCTGGCTCTGGTCTCCAAGAACAGCAGGTTTTTGACTGTGCAACATTTTGAGGAAGCTTTCTTTGGCTGTAGGAGCTGGTGGCTGTCTTCGCTGATCCAAAACTGCCAAAACAGGCTGCTGTTGTGTTTGGTCTGAAGGTGTGGGTGCTGTGTGAGGCTGGTGATGCTTTGAATACTGCAAAAGGCTGTAATTGTGTGGAATTGCAGACAAAGTAGTACGATACTGTTTGAGCGACTGTAATGGTGAATGCTGGTAATGTTGTGGCGTTTTTGGTGATGATTGGGAAACTGGAAGTTGGTACTGTGGCCAGGCAGTTGCATGCTGGTGCTGTGGCTGGACAGGTAGAAATGACTCTGTAGGTGGAGGCTGGTACACTGGCCAGGTTGTTGGAGGCTGAATGACATTTTGGTCCACAGTATTTAGGTGATCCTGTGCAGAGGTGGACTGGCCTGCTTGAGGTAGGACTGGAAGGTTGTAGAATCTTTGTGCAGCTGCATCTCTTTTTTTCATGTCCTTCTTTGTCGCCTTCTTGGTATCCACCTTTTTGTCAGCTGTTCCAATGAAGTCTACTGTAGCATTGTAGAACTTATTGTCAGACCATCTTGCAAGTACTTCTTCTCCTGGTGTCAGATCTCTAAAGCAAGCGATGGGTTTATCATCTTTGTTTAGTATATCACAGAGATTAAAAATCTTTGCTGTGTATCCATCTTCAAAGGTCAAAAATACAAAAAGTCCTGAAAATAAACACAAAGTAAACAAAAAGGAGATTGTGAGTAAATGTGCAAGCTAAAAATCAATCTTACTTAAACATGCTACTATATCTTTATTGTCTTATTTCTAACCCTCTTAGCAAAGCTTCCTCTTCACTTTAGACTTCAAATAGGATTAACTTTATTCTTTTAGCACTTTCAAATTAATTCGCTCCTGCAACTCTTTGATTTATGCACTCTCCATTCTATTGTTTCAATGTTTTTAATCCCTTTCATTATGTAATTATCACAGATTTATTTGTTTATTTATTTATTTTACACATTGTCTATGAAGAGTATGGTGCAGGAATACTTTTTTGTAAAGAACTTTGAGCTGCAATTCCTATACAAATTTTAATTTATTTTTTGATGACGCCACGCATGCACGGACGGTGGTGCGACACAGGTGGCTGGTTTGGTGTTTTTCCGCTACATATTAAGACCCGTTTGTGGTGTGTTTTAGCCGGGTTTTCGCCTAGAAGGCTCTATAGAAATCTGGCACCCTATTTAAAGACGTTAACCTGAGCGGCGTGCTGTTCACAGACACCAGAATGAACGAGTTCACAGTAAAGTTCATCAGGCAGTAATACAGCACGTTAAGCCCAAAATATGAACGAGTTCAATGAACGCGCGTTCAGGCACAACACTGATAGACATTCCATTAAAAACTCCTGTAGGCTATAATCAATATGTGTGCCTCAAGCTACCAATATACCGTATTTAAAAAGATTCCAGTAGTAAGAGACCAAATACTGATGAATATATTGGTTAGTAAAGTGTCCAAAGTACGTTAAAAATTAACACTTAAACCAGTTTTAATACTTAACAAAATTAGCTAAGCCGTAGTATAATAAAATAACTCAATTACCATCTTGGTTATCTCTGGGGGAGCTGGGGTCTGGTTCATACAAACTTATCTTTTCGGAGGGTTTCGCTCTTCTGGGCAGTTTTGTATTAGCTCCTTCTGCACTCATTCTGTAAAAAAAAACAAAAGTACAACACATTTAGCTAATTATTGGGGTCTCACTGCACGAGATCAAATTTTTCCAATCACATAATTTCTGTAACTTCAGGCTAACGTTGTAGCTAATGTATAGCTACAAAATACGACCAGTTTCTTCAGAGAGTATCAGAACCGACACTCGCCATTTAAAATGCTCAAAAAAACATGTTGCTTACCTTCTTTTGAGTCCTGCAACTGTTTTTTCCTCCATTCCGACTGCTCGCAACTCCATAGGTAACTAGCTCGCGCCTAAACCTCGTTGTTTCTGCAGCGCCAATGTGAATTAACCAATGACAATGCAGCATTTGTGACTGATGGCGCTCTCTTCGAATGCTGACGTTGGGGCTGCATCAAGGTTCAAGGTTCACAGTGTTTTGGCGCCAACTGAAGCTCAAAAAAAAAAAAAAAAGGTGGCGGTGCAGCATCTATAAGCGGTGAGTGGATACAGAGACTTTTTAATAATAGAATAAACTTACTTGTGTTTTCTTTGTAATTAAGCTTTGTAAATGTACTAGACATTATCTTTTAGTACTTGATTTTTTTTTTACATTTTAAAAAATCAAGTTTTAATTTTATTTCAATTAACATCTTACACGGCCATTATTTCAGTGTCATATACCGTAATTTTGTTTTCATTTACTACAATAACCTTATGAAACCCTAATAATGAAATGGTTAGTAAAATAAGTGATTTTCACATGCCAAGAGTTTTCACTTGTGCATTCTGTACCAGCTAATGAATGTTACAACTGCGATCATTTTCATTATGATCATAATTTAGTCAACTTTATGTTAATCAATTTCTATTTAATAGGAAAGGTTGCACGTGTGTATAATTATTCATTTAATGTAACCCTTTTCAGTCTGAATAAATGTAATATATTTTGTGCCCTTTTATGAACTATCTTGTACCTTTTTTTTCTGTCAACCACAGGTTATTTTCCCTGCAGCCCCCGACACCAGTCAATATTGCTCTTCCATAGAGGTTACTGATAAATTCGATAGTGGGGGGGGGTAAGTGTAACACTATTTAACACTGTGTATTAGACTGCACTGTCTATACCACCATCATCAAAGAAGAGCATCATTTGTGTGTGTGTGTGTGTATGTGTTTATGATACAGTTGGAAATAGAATGGCGCAGAAGTACAACTCACGCTGGAGGAGAAAGGTGAAGAGCCAGCAAAATACTTGCAAAAGATACAGAAGAAAGGTTGGGAAATTTACATTTTATTGTTTTTATATTGTCATCTGCAGTGATTTATTATAAGCACGTTTACCCAAGTTCTGTATTTACGTACCATTTGAGGTGTTGGTACTTAACTTGCCACTAGATATTTCCACTCCACTACATTTTAGTGAAAAATAATATTTTAATGTTTACTACCCTACATTAATCTGATAACTACCGGTATAGTTTCCATTTGTTTTACAGATTACATTACACTTCAGAGTCAAAACAGCACATTTTTAGATTAATTTACATGAATGACTTAACTGATTCAGGTCAATAACAAATCTGATAATTGGCAAGGACATGATCAACCAACCCATACATATAAATATTATGTAATTTACTTACACTTTTAAAACTGAAGAACATTTACTGTGATATCATTTACTTTAATACTTCTACTAAAGTCTTTTTCATGTGGGTAACTAGTCATATTTTAACAGCTTCCCTTTTAATGAAGTGTGTCTTTCAGGTAATGTTTATATATATATATATATATATATATATATATATATAAACATTTAGCTGCTTTTCTTTACTCTACATTTCCTCAGCTCCATTGGTTCTGACAATGTTCCTCAATAATTTTATATAACAATAAAATATTTGTTTGAAATGACAGTTTGGAATTATGTGTAATTATCAAAATATTAAGAACATGTCTGACCTATGTAGTAGTGTTCAACAGCACTACAAAGTACAGTTTTTTAAAATGTCCATCCAAGTAAATAATCATAATCACCTCTTTTAAACAGATCCAATAAAATTTTTATATATTTTTTTTTATAGCAGGATTTCCTACAGTATATACTGCATTGTTGTAACCTTAGTATGCATTATAAATCTGCATGTGAGTGTTAAATATGCCTAATTTATTATCATTCTCGGTTTTCATGGACATACAAGGACAGGAAAATAGAGGTAAAACATGTGCAAATATGTAAAATAACTAACTCCATTTCCTTCAGTCTCCATGATGGCATGTAGTTTATATATTCTGTGGAAATCGCATGTTGCAAAGCTTAAAATTTTGATCGACTGGAGCGTTAATTCAAATAAAAGTTAATGTGTCCAATAAAACACTGTTACTGATGTGAAACCTTCTAACCTTACTTGGGTTGTCAAGGGTTTACTGACAGCAGGTGATTATTATAACACTTTAATAGTCTAGTAATTAGTAATGTGTTTATAAGTATAATGAAAAATAAACCTGTTGAGACTAGTAAGCCATAAATTCACCTATCAAGTAAAAGCAAATTAATCAATTGATTATTTTTTTCTAGAAGCAACAAACTGGAGGTCAGATTGCAGCACCGAGCAAGTGCCCAGATCTGCTAATTTGGAAGATTCTTCAAACACAAATGTGTGTAACATCCATTACGCCAACCATTCATCCCAGTGCTATGGACACACAAGTGAGATGCATCACTCTGGTCTTAATGTTGAATCAGAGCCTGAACAGCCTATTTACATGAATACATTTCCTGAGCACCAACCTGAATTTGTTGAAAAAGGGACTTTAGATGACAATGTGATATTTGATGAAGACTTTTCAATTGATGATGAACTATCATTTGAAGACAGTTTTGAGCTTAACCAAGAGAAGGGAACAGAACTCGAAAGCTCTACAAACACTGTAGATCATCCACTGTACAGAAATGCACAAATTTCTGATGCAGAGAGTCTTCTCCTCATAATGACTTTTGCAAACAGACACAAAATAACAGGAAAAGCTCTCAGTGATTTGCTTACATTAATATCTCTGCATTGCCCCGCTGATACACAGACTGAGTGTCTTAAAAATTTACACAAATTTAAACAGTTTTTTGATGATCCCTCCTCTCTGCTTTTGCACACATATTGTAGCTCATGCTTCATGATTGTTGAGAGTACAGACACCCAGTGTAAAACCTGTGAAGCCAATGTGTTGATGGAGGGTCAACCTCCTATTTCATTGAGGTTCCCATTGAAGCACAACTGAAGAGATTGTTTGCTCAGGAAGGTTTTGAAGAAAACTTAAGTTCAGGTTTAATAGACATAAAAAGTGTCAAGACAGTATTGAAGAAATATATGACGGAAAAACCTATCAGAAATTAACTACTTGCAATGGGCCTCTCAGTGATTCCAGAAACATTTCGTTAATGTGGAACACAGACGGTATACCTATTTTTAAGTCTTCAAAGTTTTCTGTTTGGCCTTTTTATTGTGTCATAAACGAGTTAAATTTTGTTGAACGCACGAAACGAGAAAACATGATATTTGCAGGTGTTTGGTTTGGGGTATCAAAGCCATCAATGTTGACATTCCTCGAACCACTGTGTGGCACTCTGAACAAAATTGAAAGAGAAGGAATTTCTCTTCTGTTTGCAGGAGCTCCAGAACCTTTCATATGCAAAGCCTTTACCATTGCAGGAACCTGCGATTTGCCTGCAAAAGCTTTGGTACTTAATACTGTTCAATTCAATGGACATTTTGGGTGTCTAAAGTGTGAACAGCCAGGTCAAACAGTGAAGACTGGAGAGAGAGGTCATGTCCATGCCTTTCCTTTCCAGAAGACAGATCCAAAAGGCCCGCCTCGTACTCACAAGGGGTTTGTAGATTATGCTAAGATTGCCTATGATTCCAACAGCTTTGTTCGTGGGGTGAAGGGACCTACGTTTCTCAGCAGACTAACAAGCTATGACTTGGTCTTGGGCACAGGTATAGACTACATGCATTCTGTACTACTGGGAGTAATGCGTCTATTGATGTTTTTGTGGTTTTCCACAGAGTTCTCTCGATGTGCATTCAGTATGGTCAGATCAATCAAAGAAGTTGACAAACGTCTGGAAGAAATAAGGCCACCATCTATGATTCGATTCCCTCGTTCTGTGTCTTCTCACAGGATGTTCTTTAAAGCATCTGAGTATCGGTCCATTTTGCTGTTTTTCGGGCCAGTTGTATTCCGGGGCATTCTTGCAGGACTGTACTACAACCATTTCCTGCTCCTCAGTGAAGCAATCTTTATTCTTCTGATGGAGTCAATAACCCCTGCTCAAATAGATCATGCTGAGAAACTACTCTGGAATTTCTGTTCTCAAATGAGTGGACTCTATGGTGAGCGATACATGACAGCCAATTTGCACTTACTTGTCCATTTAGCTGATAGTGTGAGAGCTCTTGGACCTCTGTGGACACACTCTTGCTTTCACTTTGAAGACAAAAATGGGTACTTGCTCCGTCTTATACATGGAACCCAGAATATACCTGCCCAAATGGTAAATGCTGTAAAGACTATACAATCTCTCCCTAGCATCACACAAAACATAAAGCTGAACATAGTAACTACTGAGTTTTTGGCCAGAATGACAAATAGCAATAGTTATCAACCATGTAATGTTGTCAATATTGTGTCCATGTTAGGGGCATCATTTAATAGATGTCTTGAAACTGATGATATTTTTATTCTGGAACAGTTTCTTGGTCAGGCTTTACATAGTAATGTCGTCAAGGCATATAACAGAGCTCAAATAGGGAAAATAATTTACACTTCCCAGCAGTATGTCAAAACCAAAAGACGAAACAATTACACAGTGTTATTTCGTGAAGGTGCGCAGATCAAATATGGACAGATTAAATTATTGTGTTCCTACAAAGAACACAATGAAGGTCAGAATGAGATAAAACTTGCATTTTTGAATGAATTTGCAGTTGCAAGCATAAATCTTCTACAAGATACTTTGACAGGTGGAACGTGTTTCCATATTGTTAGCCTCCTTGAAGTTCCTGTGAGAAAGACAGTGGTAGGACTTGAAAGTATTTTGGCTAAGTTGATGTGCATTGATTTGTCCTCGATGCCTGGTATTGTGTTTGCTGCACATTTCCCTAACAAACTTGAAAGGGACTAAAGATATTATAAAGTCAAAGATATGATCTTATTTTGAACCGAGGAGCCCATGATTTTTACTAGTTGAAAATCCTTACTGAAAATGTAAAATATGTTGATGGACAAATAGTTTATAATGATGCCATCTCAACTGTTTTATATGGGCAAATCTATTGTCATACAAAAAAGTCACTTTGGGGCTAACATGAGAAGATGCATACATCTGAATATACAACATTAAAATTATTAATGATATGAGTTTTTGGCAGTTAAACTGATACATCTGAAATGTAGAAATTTCTTTGCTCTCAAGTTACCAATAAATTACTGTTTTTATTTTGCAATGTGTTTTGTGTGGTTAATAATATTTTACTGGATTACATGCAGTGAAATATTTCAAATCATTTATAGAAAATAATATAAAAGAAGAGGGTCTTTGCAGCATAAAATTAAAGATTTACAATTATTTTATTCATACAGTACACATTAAATTTAAAAAATCATGTGGATTAAAATATATGATATGAAACAACCAAAACAGTGATCCAAGTCTGAGAATTCAATGAGCACTTGTGGAAATCTCTTCCTTTGCTCTATCTGAGTTAAGCATGAGATGCATGAATTGAAGCCGGGATGAAAGTATATTGAGTCCATGGAGAGAACTCTCTGATTTCTCTATCTGAGATCACAAAGAGACACAGAAGTTGAGAAACTCTGAGCATTATATTAGAGCTTGTTGAGATCTCTTCTGAAACTTAAATGGAGACTAAATTGAGATTTAGTTCATGTCATTGCTCCAGAGAAAAGCCTGAGAAACAGGAGAAATAAACCGTTGTCTCAGTTTGGTGTCATATGGATCTCAAAGTTGTCTAGGAGAAATAAATGAAACATGTTGGAGTTCTCTTTTCAGATATTCTTTTCCTCTGGGCATGTCATCCATAAAAGCCCTCACTCTGATACAGAAGACTAGCTGAACACCACAGGGAGTTTCAGCAGCTGCACGTGACTCTGGACTTGTAGACCTTTATTTGAGCAACAAGCCTCTCACTAAACACCAGTCAGAGTAAACTTTAATCTTTAATTTTTCCAGTTTTCGAAGGAGAAGCCATGTTTGGATCCCGGTGACAAACAGATTGAAGAGGATGTGCTGAAACTGGAGAGTGTAGCCTGTTACCATGGCCCCCTTCCTCCAGAGGTAACTCATACATTCATCAACTCAAAAACAATGGGATAGTTCTAACTTTCAAACCAGTACTAACCCTCTAGAGCAATGATTTTACTCTCAACAGAAATATATCTAAAAGGTCTATCCCAGACAGTTGGTTGGGACCAGAATTTTCTTCTTAATTAAATGGGTCACCACAAATAGAAATAAAGTTAGGAAGGTGGGAGTGGATGATGGTTAAGGTTGTACAATAAGTCAAAAGTTTTATTATTGAAATATTTACATAAAACATCAAAATGTGCCTGGAATCCCTTACCTTCACGGCCATTTTTACCCAATAGAACTTGTGTCACACCAACTGTAACCATTTATATTAGATTAGACTTGACTTGACTTAATTGATTCCACAATTTGAAAATTCACATGTGACGGCAAAGGGCAAAAACTGTTTTGGAAAATATAGAATGCGGACATACAATTTTTCCTTGAATAAATGACATTTGCTGAGGTATACATTATACAAGACATTTCATATACACAATGAAGTCTTTAAAACAGGACACTCAAAAAAAGAAAAAGGACTAATGTTAACATTGTTTAGACTTGAGTGTATGTTTTCTGTACAGCCAACAGAGGGAGACAAAGCCATTTTCAATACCTTACACAACCATGCAGTCATGCAGGTTTTAGCTTAAATTATTGTTCATGTGTTTATTCCTTTCTAACAAATGCCATGCTGAACACAATAAGACTCACAAAGCAATATTACTGTAATATTTTAAATGAAAATACAGGTGAAAACAGGAGGGAGAGATTTCAAAATGTCCCTGGGGCCAGTCTCTCTATGTTAATCAAAATCACTTCTGAAAGAGTTTGAAAACATAAAGAACAAGCTCGAATTCTTAATACCCAGCCAAAAAGATAATATTTCTAACTCACATTTTATGCTTACTGTGAGAAAGTTAAGTTAAAAATGTACAGAACCTGCTCTGACCTTTCACAGAAGGTAAGATGTTGATTTTGCAATCATTTGTGTAAAGCACAAAATACCAAAAGTTAGAGGGAAATCTTTTTCAAAAGTTGAATAAATGTCTAATCCCAAGGACTAATGTTTATACTGTAACTGTGTTTCGTTCTCCTGAAGAGTGCAAATGTTATCTCTTAAACTCTTATTCTAGATGCTTCTGACACAAATTCAGACTAGAATCTTTACATTTAACCATATAATAGGCAAGGCAATTGTATTTATATAGTACAAGTCATACACTGGGTAACTCAAAGTGCTTTACAGGAATAAAAGACAATTTACAAGATTTAGATTTAGAAACATAAGAAAAATTAAAAGCATTATAATAGAAGAGTGCAGATAAAAAAACACTTTAAGTTGTAGTGTAGGCAGAGCTAAAGATGAAGCTTTTTAAACTCCCCTTGAACATTGTTAAAGTTGAGGTTGTTCCAGGTTTTTGCTGCATGAAACTTAAACGCTGATTCACCCTGTTTAGTTCTAACTCTGGGCACGAGCAGAAGGTCTGTCCCAGATGTTCTCAGAGTTTGACGAGCATTTCAGAAATATATTCTGGTGCTAAACCATTTAGAGATAGTATGTAGCTAACTAACCTCAAAGCACCAATACCAATTTCCTTATATTGCCATCATAGTCTCATTATTGCTTCCCTTTTCTCTTTTGCTCTGTTTCACTTTGTTAAAAGTATTTAGCGCTGAATATAGTATTTATAATATCATCTTTTAAAATTCTTAATTATAAAGCCAAGATGACATCTTAAGGTCTGATTTTTTCAAGGATGATTCCCGTTACAATATGCTATTAGGTGATCAAACTGTTTTTTCCCCCTTTCTTTCACAAGCAAAAAAAAAAAAAAAAAACACATACTCACACTGTTCAATGAAAAGTGTGATGCTGAGTTCTGGCCTAGGTCTGGTCTGAGAGCAGTAGATGAGCAAAGTGCTTTTTTTATTTATTGGCTTTATTTTTAAAATTTGGATCCACTTTGTGTTACAAAATAATGGTTTTGACAGTATGCCACTAGAGCAGTCAGATACTGTGAATACTCAAACATCCTTCTCTAAACAGTCTTGTCTTTCTCCTGTTTCCTCTCCAACCCTCAGCTCTGTGAGACTCTGCTCTCAACCCCGGGGGACTTCCTGCTTCGTGACTCTACATCGAGTCGTGGAGACCTGGTTTTGTCGTGTAATTGGGGGCGGGGCCTGCTTCACTTCCTGGTTGGTGTACAGAGGTGTGAAGGGAGGGTCCTGTTCTCTCTCAGTGGGCGGAACTTCCTCTCGCTGCTGGAGTTAACACACTTCTACACAAACAGCAGAGCATCGCTTTCCCAGAGCAGAGAGGTGTACATCCTGAGACCCGTGGACCGGACGTTTCCGCTAAGCCACAGTCAGACAAAGTTTAACACGGTGTACACCTGTCCGGACAGGTGAGGGCTCAAGCAGCACACCTTTTCTTCTACCGTAAAAATCACTTATGAAAGCTTAATTAATCATTTCTAATAGTGTGGCAGATTTGTAAAAATGTTTCTGGATTTTTGTCCAAACTATAAACAAAATCAAATGAACCAAAAGGGCTCTATTTCTTATTCTGTTCGAATCAATAATTGTCCAAACACATGTTTTCTGTTATTTATTTACCATTTTCAGAAAACGTATGGACATTTCTATTCAATGACTCCTGTCTGTTGCCGAGTAAAAAACATGCAACAACAGTTTCCCTAAAGTTTATCTGCGTATGTGAATTACACTGTCCCTTGGTTTGGTTTATTAGGTGAATATAACAATGTTTACCATACTTTTTTAAGGGAACCACATAAAAAATATATATATTTTGAAAAGTTTGCTCATCATTTTTTATGCAATTTTTTATAGTTTCATTTTTTATTATTTTCAGTTTATTGTCATTGTTGAATTTACTGTTAAATTGTTAAATTCTTCTAAATATTTTTAATGGTTTTTTTGTTTTTTTTTATAGATTTATTAAATTGCTGAATTGCATTTTCTTTTTGTCTCGGCCCAATATTGAGAGTGAGAAAGTCTAGCACGACCTCTGCTTCAGTGGATTCAAAAATAAACATGTGTTCCCTCTGAACTGTAGGCCCTAGTGTTTCAGAAACAGATTCAAACCAACTTTAAAGGCTTTGTTTCCTCCAAACGTGCAGCAGAGAGGCTGTCAGCAGGCGTTTGTGTCAGCAGCAGCTAAACTCTATGAAATGCTGCTATTTTCCAGGCCATCTCTGTTTGAGTCAAGCTTTATTATTTCACAACACAAGTCTGAAACTGCAGGAAACTACTCATGTTACAAAGAAAAAATCTGAAAATAAATGTGAACAAAAATGTGTCACATTCTCACTGTATCAGAAGATACTGCTTTTGGTGCTGCCCCCTTGTGGCCACAGATTTCCACTTTGAACTAGATTGCAAACTACATAGGAAAATAACTTTACTTTTATTTGTTCTCAGTGCTACTACTGGACTCAAAAGGATGTGATACCCAATATAGTTATTACAAATTATCTGGCTATATCATGTATAATTTTGGGGCTAAATCGTCCTAATGTTATCTGACTGTGACATTGTTTTTCTTATTGTTTTAGTCCTTCAACACTTCACAGAGAGGCAGAAGTGAACAGAGACAGTCCACAGATGTCAGCTGTCCATTCACCTGTCCATCTTTCCTCCACAAACTGCATCTGTGAGTTCAAGCTAATACCTGCTTTTATCTCTGGATAGATCTCAATCCCGAAAGTAAAATCATTAAAAATAATGCCACTACCTCAGTTGTAGAAATCAAATGTTTCTGAGTCTTTTTTGACTTCACTTAAAAAAATTTGATCATACATTGTTTTTCCTGACAGTGTGCTCTGTGTGCTGTAAATAATTTGTTAGTTTCACATTTTAAGTGATTGCTAAGTGTTATTCTTAAACTGTGCTGTGACTCTTAAGCCCAATTGAACGGTATCTGTGGGCCTTTGTCTGTGAAGCGAGTTGAACCTAAACCAAATATGTCTTGTCTACCCAGATAAGACAGAAAACTCATTACCACAGAAGCTGTTTATCAAGGTAGCGCAATATAAAGCAGACTATTTGTTACATTCAACTTGTTCCATTCAGTAAAAGCCTGTAAAAAAACAATAATTCACATTTTGTACACAATGTGTTATAAACTTGTAAGCCAAGCATGTCTTGATAAGAAACAACTTTAGCAAAGCTGCTTGTCCAAGTTTTATGGTCCCTAAAAGATGTGCTTTTGAAGCATTAATGCCACTCTTGCCCAAACCAGCTGTCACTTTTGTGGACACATTTTTCACACTTCACTCCTCCTTCGACATTGGCAGCTTGTTTGGTGTCTCTGATTGGTCAGTGAACTGTGTTTCTATTGTTAATCTGAACCTGCTCCGGACAATTAACATATCTTTTCATTGAGATCTATCTTGGAAAGTAAATTAGTACTGTGATAATTATGACCCAGAGTTAACTCCAAAGTTAGTGCTAACCCTTTAATCCAGTACAAAGCAAGTATTCAAAAATAAACCATAATCTTTGCTTTACAAATGTATTGGTAAATGAAAAAGTGTATCATTCCTTTTTGATTTTTCTGCGAGAGAACATCAGTTGCCACAGAAGCTTGATTGTTTTAATAAAAATCAATAAAACCAGTGCAGTTATGGTGAGCAGAAAAGCAGCCACGTCAATGCAGTAGTACTGTATTTTGGACAATTTGTACGAGTTTGTTATTAGATGTTTAGCTCCTTTGTGCCTCATCACAAACTCAATCCAAAACATGGCTTTGTCCAGCGGCTTAATGGGCTGGTCTCTATGTAGCGCTGACAGACGTTTCATTTTCTCCCGATACGACGGCTCGTACAAAACCTCCTTCACTGCCTGAAGGAAGTTCTCTCGGTTCACTGTAGAGACATCTAACACTTTAGCTACACCCCTTACTTTAACTCGGAAAAAGTTGTCCTGTTGGTCGAACATGAGCGGCAAGCCGACTAGAGGGACTCCGTGGTAAATTGCTTCCTGGATGCCGTTTGTGCCTCCGTGAGCGACAAATACTTTAATTTTTGGATGTCCAAGGAGGTCGTTCTGAGGCAGCCAGTCTAAAAGCAAAGTATTGTTGCCCAGAGTTGATGGTTTTTTACCCTTGTGCCTCCACAGTACCTTTTGCGGCAGTTTTGCAAAAGCTGCTGCAATCTCTTCGGTGATATCCTCAGGCAGTTCAGCCACCAAAGTCCCCAAAGTCATAACAATAATGCCGTGGTCGCCTGAGGTCTGGACAAAATCTTCTAGTTCTTTCGGCAACGGTTTTGACGGTTTGCACTGAAAACCAGACATGTAGACAACATTGGGCATTGTCGGACGTGGAAACTCGAAAGTAAAATCATTTCTCATCAGCCAAATGTCTGCAGCTTGGAATAACTCCATGTAGTGAACATCCGGACCAAAGTATTTATGGACAAATGGTTTGTAATTTGGGTCGGTGACGTACCAAATTTGAAATTGTGTGAAGAAATACAAGAGTACATTCTTCACTCTCTCTTTGAATGTCATTTTGTCAGTAAACTCAGTGTTAGGGATCGGGATGTAAGATAAAGGAGACGGAGCAATTGCAAAATGCCCCTCACCTTGAATCGTCCATCTTACGTTCAGCACAAGAGGAAGCCCCAATCGGTGAGCAACAAGAACTCCAGCTCCTATCGCAGGATCAGTCAAAACCACATTGTAATTAGCATCTTTTAATTCTTGCATAAATGTTTTGTTTTCAAACATTTCTCCAACCATTTCCACTACTTTCTTATTCATCTGGAAAAAGTTTTTTAACAGTTCAGTTTCTAAAGAAATGCGCTGCCAAAACGATGCTCCTTCTCGCTGCAGTTTTACCATTTTGTTGGTAAAGGCACTGAATTGTTCCTCGTCAAAACCAGAGGTGGAGTTAATAGTGATGGATTTGTAAAATGGTGAGTCAGCTTTGATGTACCAACTGTCATCTGAACGCATCACAGTAATTTCATGGCCGCGAGAATGGAGCTCCTCGATCAGGACCCGCATGTTCACCCAGTGGCTCCCGTCCAATGGGAAAACCAGAACTTTGCCACCGAAAACCAAGGAATAACAGCAAAACAGAGATAGAACTGTGAACAGCGGCTGGAGGTGCATTTCTGAAGGAGTCTGAAAAGAGAGGAAGATATATATATACTATTAAGTTACTTTGAATCACAATTAAAATATTAGAGAAAACCTTTTCTGGTTTAGAATCCACATCTATCTTAAGATTTCTGGTTTTGATTGTGTTGTTAAGTATTCCATTTTGGTCTAATGTCAGATCCTGTTTAAAGGGATGAGTGATGGCCAGAGTTCTAGTCTAGGGTCTACTAACACTGATTTACTCATTTTCTACCACTTAGTTCCGTTAGGGGTTGTGGGTAACTGGAGCCTATCCCAGCAGCTTTGGGCCTGAGGCGGGGTACACCCTGGACAATGTCCACTTAGTCGCAGGGCTGACATATAGAGACAGACACTGACAGACAACCATTCACTCTTACGTTCATTCACTAGTGACACTTTAGAGTTGCCAATTGACCTGTACATGCAAGTGTTTGGACGGTGGGAGGAAGCTCGAGTACTTGAGAGAACCCACAGTAACTCAGGGACAACAAGCTCGAGGATATTTGAGTCGGCCGGTGTTTGAACTCACTTCTTGCTGTGAGGCAGTGCTAACCACTCTGTCACATTTGTGCCAAAGTGATATACAGGCATACAACAGTTAGAGGCCATTGTTAAGTTTCATAAAAGCAAAGTCCAAGTGCTTGCATTTATAACTCTGCTTCTTCTAATGATAAATGTTATCATTTGAAAAAAACTTACACAACATCTTTCTGTCACATATTCAGACTACAATTTATTTTTGATATCTACCAAATGTAACGTACTGCAGAACAAACGTCAGGTTTGACATGAGAGCAGTAGATGAGATCTGCACATGTGCAGACAAGGCTGTTGAATAGTGCTACCATGAGCTGACCGTGTTTGACAGGGCTGTAAACAAGACATTTTATGACCATGACTGGCCACTTGGCCGGACTTTGGGCATGTCTGTCCTAGTAAATTAAATGCAGAAAACAGTGGAAAGTTTGATAGTAGTAGTTAGCCTTGCTATTTTTAAAGTTAGCCAATTGGAATCTGGAAATTTGTGGAAAGTCTCAACCCAAGAGATTTTGCTTGATAGAGTTTTGTCAAGATAAATAAGAGTTTTTAATGTTAGTTCGGTGTTGGTAGTGTATTAAGTATTAATCCCTATTAAATGTAATTTGCCATCAAAGAATAATTTTTAATATTTGATAACTGCGTTTACTATCTTGAAAGTCCATCCATTCTTTTGCTATTTGCCATACTCAAGCCAGTTTATGTGCCTGTTTAAGATTTATTCTTGGTTCAGGACTCTCTGTACATTTTGTTATAAGCTCTGCCAAAGTAGTCAAACCTGTCTAAAAAATAAGAATGGTCACAGCTGGTAGAGCTGGGAATATGGTTCAAAAAAATGTAATCTTGTTTTTTTTTTTCTCTCGGGACACACCCAAAAAGGTCATTCAAATGATTTATTCCATTTCAAAACGGATCAACAGTGTTCATTACCAGTAGAGTGAAAATAATGCAGTTTAGGTTGGATACCCTCTGTGTCTCCATTTATAAAGCTTGCTCAGTCACAAACAACGTATACACCAGCTTCCATGCAAAAGATGGGATCTATAAAAGGTCAACAAGGTGTGAAACTCTGCGTATCCCTTTGCAAACTCTGACCATGGTTTAAGCACATTCTGGAGACGGTTGCATTAACAACCAACTGCGGAAAAATTCTCAATTTAAAAAAAGATACTAATCAGAGAAACAAAGCATTGTATAAAGCCCGTTCCATTTTAGAGAAACAGTTTGATCAAGTAGGGAATGATTCATTTGGAAAATGGCTTGAGTCAGAGGGGTTCAAGACCCTGTGAAGCTGTTTTTTATTTATTTCAAAACTATAAAAAACTATTAAAAACTATTTACATATATTTAAACATCCAAGCTCACTTTTCTGAAATGTAAAAATACATAGACATTTCTGCTCCTAACTTGGATTGTTTACTTAAACCTGTAGAAGCAGTATCATTATTCCACTCTAATGTGATTCCATCCCATCCTGTCTGTTTTCTCTTATTTTCCTCTCAAAATATCCCCAAAATCTACTGTCAACATCTTGAATCACTACCAACTACAAAACACTTGGCTTGTGCAAGAAATAAATCAAAACACTCCACTGCTAGAAACAGAAGGATAAAGTGGACTTACGTTCAACCCGCAGCCAGTGGAGTTTCTGTTTGAGCGAGATGCAGATTGTGCAGCAGAAAGTGAGTGGTGCAGCAGGTGTGGCATTTAAAGACCTCCGTTTGTCACAGCGTTGTTAACTAGTTGTTACACAACCCTCTGTTCCCGGGGCAGATGTAGTACTGAGATATGAACTGATAACGGATGAACCAAAATGAACCAAAAGGGGACAACAACTCAGTAAACTTTCAGCTGTTCCCTCTCATCTGCTGCCAGAAACATATTAATCTGCATCCCAGAGAAGAGAATGTGAGCTGTAATCTGTGTTAACAAAGAGGCTACTCTTTAAAAAAACGCTGATGTCCTGAGTCTGAACCATCTCTGAGCATAAGTTTTTATTTCACAGTCAGACCCGTCTTAAACTTAGTGTTCATCTGTTTAAGGCCCTTTTCTCAGAGATGTAATAATGTTCTGGATCATGAGCTGCCTTCTGTGTCTCTGCTGAAGCCACTGAGTAAAGAGCAGGGGTCGCCAAATTAAGGTCCGTAGACCAAATCCGGTCCCTTGTAAAGTACTTCTGGTTCTCACATTAATTATTAACTGTTAAAAAGTGGAGACCAGTGTTTATCATTGGGTTTGATCTAAAATGGTTTTAGGTCTCAGCTGAAGATAATAAGAACTAAATATTGAACACAAAATAATTAACCAGGTCTAAATCCATCAGAGGCAGATTTATTGGGGATTTTTAGTAAATTAAGTTAAGATCCATTTATTTAAAGTACTTAGCGTTATAGGGAAATTAAATTATATGTAAACACATTTAGAAATTGATTTTCTTTACATTTATTTATGAACTTTCAAATGAACAAACATTAGCCTGTATTTAAAATAAACAGGAGGACATTTGGAACTGGCTTTCGAAACAGTACTGGGACGGTGATGAAAAAAGTTAGTTCTGCCACAATTCCATCTTCTTAAAGTGACAAGCAGCAAGAAAGCCACCAACTATTTATGTCTGTTCGGGTGATTTCCAAATGAGGTGGGGTGTACTACACTTGATTTGCAGTTTTCTTGACTAAAATTTTCTGATCATACAGTTGAATGTGATGTTCTAAAGCAGTGTTATTTAATGTTACTCAAATACTGATTTGCACCTTTTTTTCTTTCAATTTGCCTTTATATGTATATTTGGCAAAAAGTTAATTAAAGCAGAACTAAGTAAGATTTGCACAGCTCCCCTACAGCTTCCTTTAGTGAATCACACAGTTGTAAATAGTTCTAAAAGGACTAAAAAGCTCACCAGCACACTAGTTTTGCAAAAATAAACGGCAAATACAAGAAATGAAAATCTGGATTGTGGTGGGTAATTTTAGAAAGGGTCTTATAAAGTTATAATATATACATTGTTGGATTGTTTTATTCACTGTCAACCAAAATGTTAACGTGTAAACAATATTATAAAATTAGCCACGTCGGAATTGATTTTGAATTTTTCACTTTGTTTGAGCTGATGCCATTTCGTAAAAGCTAGGGCAAGGTTGACTCGAGAACAAGCTCTCTCGCTTATGAACTAAAGTGTATGCTGTTTTAGTATGATCTTAGCAAGATTATACGCTCATCACAAACGGGAGGTCGCTATGTGTATATTGAATTACTGTAAAGCAATTAGTCACTCTCGTGTTAATATGAACTTGACCCGAGACTTGCGTTGGTCAGTGGCAGCTCAACTTGCAAGTGCTGTTTTTTGCTTAGATGCAATAGAGGGAGTTGATGCATGATTTAAACACACCACTACAACTCACTTAACCATCATAAGGACTTAGAAAACTATTTATGATGGTAAAAATGTTACTATATTTTGCTTTAATGTTCTATTTAAATACTTATTATTTAATATACAGCTCAATGCATTCAAGGATTGCATAGTTCCAAAAAAAAAGGTCTACTCAATAATATTGTTAATTAAGGCAATATATTGATATATAATATATATCAAAATATTTTAATGTGACAGGCCCAGTGTAAACTGAACACTCCTTTGTTTAAGTTTTAAATTTTGTACAAACAATAGAAATCTGAGCTTTTCACATGGATCAGTTCAGCCAGGTCTGTGGAAAAGTGAACCTAAGCTATTTACTCAGATTAGAAATACAAGGGCCATTGTGTTGTCCCAAGTGATCACAAGTGTTATTCAGCTGCAGTAGTTGCAGTAGTGTTCAGACCTGGATTGAACACGTGAAACAATCATAATGCATTTTTTATTGTTTTTCGTTCAAAAAGCCTAATGTCAAACAGTTATACTTTGTCGTACTCATTTCTTTGGGATACAAGTGAACAATTCCCTTAGTTCAGTGTGATCTTGGTCCACAGTGTTCACAGTGGCAATTTCTAGGGCTGCTGCGCCTGTGAATGGTCCACTTCCTCCTCCTCTGGACACCCTCACTGTTTGTTTTTTGGTGACTAAGCTGCAGATTCGACTTTACCTTTGCTCCAGTATGATTACATGCACGCACGCATATTTACAACCCTTTGACCCAGCAGTGGCACTAAACTCTGCTGACCTCATATTTTGATCCCAAGTTCATTCTGTTTATACAAGCCATCCTTCTCTGAAACAGGAAACGTTAAGGGAACTTTAGCCTTCACTTTTTATTTATATTGCACATAATAAAAAATCATGTCTTGACTTTTCTCTGTATGGTTTACTCTGCATCCTTAGCTTCACTGTGACAGTGTCATAAAAGACCGTCTGGGGATTAGTGTAAATTTACTCACTACAAAGTTGAGTAAATTTCCAAACATTGTTAACTACCTGGCCACCTGATGTGTATGCACCCTTAAAGGAAGGAGGCAGTCCCCCTAGCTGACTACCTAGCCAGACGCTAGCTAGGTAACTCAATCCCTAGTCCTTGTACCAGACTTGTGCTGGGTGTTTTTAACATAGATACCAATGACCCGGCCAAGAAACCAGCAAGATGACGACTCACCTAGACAATCATGGCTGTGTACTCGTGTCTGCTCTAACCACGTATCAGCACAAAAATAACAAACAAAAAAAATTAAAATAAAAAGTGTCCAGTTTCCTGGGTCTACCTGGACCTATCCCCATTCCAAACAAAAATTGCTGTAGCACAACAATCAAATAGCAATTAAAGCTGTTTACTTAAATGTATGGACATAACATGACCTCCTTGCATGAGCCACTGTTCCACTGTGTGAAGCTTTCCTCTAACAGTTTATGCCTACTCAAACAAAAACACACTTGGCGTTGTACTCAGACAAATAATGAATAAGAAGCCCTTTATGAAAATAATTAAAACAAGGTCTGTGATGTTGCCTGGCATGGCGCAGCTAGTG
The DNA here is from genome assembly GCA_024349245.1 of Neodontobutis hainanensis. Lineage (NCBI taxonomy): Eukaryota > Metazoa > Chordata > Actinopteri > Gobiiformes > Odontobutidae > Neodontobutis > Neodontobutis hainanensis. The sequence continues at coordinate 30,452 of JALDNG010000363.1, read as the reverse complement.
CCCAACCCTGGAGCCAGGCCCACGGTCCCGGCCGGGCTTAGCCCGTAAGAGGGACATGGGGCCGACCTTCCTTGGACCGACCACCCGGAGAATCCGTAAGGGGCTGGTGATTAGTGGATTGGGCAGAAGTCAAAAGCAGGGGCCCTGATGACCCGATCTCTGGACACAGAAACTGGCCTTAGGTAACATGGAACGTCACCTTGCTGGCAGGAAAGGTGTCTGAGCTTGTGCGGGAGATGATAGAGATAGTCAGGCTCACCTTCACGCACAGCTTGGGCTCTGGAAACCAAAACACTGTTTACAGTGAAGGTGGGCAGCTGCTGACTTCAACTGGGGATATTGTTGGACGGTGGAAATAATACTTTGAGGTTCTCCTTGAGCCCCCCGACATGTCTTCCACTGAGGAAACAGATGCCTGAAGTCACTGAGCTAGCTAAGAAGCTTCTTGGTGGCAAGGCAACGGGGGTGGATGAGATTTGCCCTGAGTACCTCAAGTCTCTGGATGTTGTGGGGCTGTCTTGGTGCTAACACTCCTCTGCAACATTGCTATGGTGGTCCCTCTTTTCAAGAAGGGGGACCGGAGGTTGTGTGTTTTAACTACAGGGTGATCACATTCCTCAGCCTCCCCGGTAAAGTCTATGCCAGGATACTGGAGAGGAAAACTTGTCCGACAGTCAAACCTCGGATTCAGAAGGAACAATGTGGTTTCGTCCTGGTCTTGGAACACTGGACCAGCTCTATACCCTCTCCAGGGTGCTGGAGGGTTTATGGGAGTTTGCCCAGCCAGTCCACATGTGCTCTGTGGATTTAGAGAAGACATTCAATCGTGTCCCTTGCAACATCTTGTGGGGGGTGCTCTGGAAGTATGGGTTCCAGAGCCCTCTGCTAAGGGTTGTCCGGTCCCTGTACAACCGGAGCAGGAGCTCGGTTCACATACGCTGGCGGAAAGTCAGACCTGTTACCGGTGCATGTTGGACTCCAGTCTTTTGTCACTGGTCCTGTTCTTAATATTTATTGACAGTATTTCTAGGTGCAGCCAGGGGCCGGAGGAAGTCCAGTTTGGGGATCACAGGATCTCGTCTGTCATTTTTGCAGATGATGTTGTCACGTTGGCTCAATCAAATTAGGACCTTCAGTAGGGCTGTCAACTTTAGTCGTTTAGTCGACTAATCGGTCGATGTCGTTTTGGTCGACTGACATTCTCATTGGTCGACCAGTTGCATTTTTTTTTTTTTTTTTTTTTAAACCAATAAAGACATTTTCATTGATTTTCTCCTTGATATTTATTCCTTTATTAGCAGTTATATGTGACTGTTTTCTAAATATAATTAGCCTATGTTTTATACCAAACTTTAAATGCTTTAATTTAGGCTATTTTATAACGGCGCCACAGTTTGCACCACATGACCACTCGGGAACCGCACCGTTGGCTGCACTGCTGCTTCGCGTTGAATAAGAAAAAGTATTAATTTAGTTAGAACGCTACTCGTTTTAGGCTTTAGTAGAAAAAATGTCCAAGAAATCTAAATCAATTGTTTGGCTGCATTTTACAAAAAGACGACAAGACTGTGGAGTGCAAGCTATGTGGCCTAAAGCTAGCTTACCATAGCTCAACGACCAATATGACCTATCACCTAAAAGCGGTAAGCGACATATAAATTTGTCAGACAGCTTTGCTATGTCTAATGTCGAAAAGTTTATATATTTTATTGGTTATGTACTAGGCGCATCCACAGGCCATGCCACAGGCGTCAGGAAGCACCCAGACGCAACTGGAATTGGTCCATCTGTCGGCGAAGAGAAAGGAGGACATCACTAAGGGGATTGTGCATTACATCGCCCAAGATATGAGGCCAGTCAATACGGTGGAAGGAGAATGCTTTAAGAACATGTTTAAAATCGTCGAGCCAAGATATACTGTGCCAGCACGGGAGACTGTCATGCGTGCGCTAAGTTCACGGTTTGATGGACTTAAAGTAAATGTAAATCAGTTACTCCAATCCTCCGAGGCTGTAGGCTTCACAACTGATTTGTGGTCTTCACTAAGAATGGAGGCATACATGACAGTTACGGCCCATTTTATTGATGCGGACTGGAAAATGAATAGCGTTGTTTTAGAAACAAAGCAAATGGATGAAGCGCACACGGGAGAAAATGTGGCTGCGCGACTCACTCAAGTCGCGGAAGCTTACCACATTCCACCAGAGAAGCGGGTGTCAGTGGTAACGGACAACGCTGCCAACATGGTCCTCTCGGTGGAATTATTGAAGGGATCCGGTCAGTGGCCAGAAGTGGAGTTGGTTAGGTGTGCAGGCCACACCCTGCAGCTGTGCGTAAATGCTGCCTTAAAAGAAGACCCGGTGTCGCGCACGGTGGCTGCGGCGCGACGTCTTGTTGGGCACTTCAAAAAGGGACACAAAGCAAAAACGGGTCTCAAAGAGAAACAGGTGCAGCAAAAAACTCCTGAGCAGCACGAACTCATCCAGGATGTGGCCACCCGGTGGAACTCCACCTGCTTTATGTTGGAGCGACTGTTGGTGCAGCGCTGGCCCATCACCGCCGTTTTATCGGACCCCAATTACACTAAGAGGAGTGACAGCAGCACTTTGGACATGACAACAGAGCAGTGGAATATGGCTGAAGACATCACAGACGTTCTTAAGCCCTTTATTACACTGACCGAGCTGTTGTCGGTGGAGGCTAACACATCCCTGTCAGCGGCCTTCCCAATGCTTGAGAATCTAAAAAAATGTCATCTTGCCATCACAGATAACGATAGTCCAACAAAGAAAAAGTTGAAACTTAAGCTTGTGCAGGAAATAGATAGTCGATGGAAACTCAAAGATCGAGTTGTGATGACAAGCAGCCTGTACATTTTAACTGCAGTACTGGACCCGCGCTTCAAACAGCTACCTTTTCTTAATGATGAGAAACGGGATGAGGCCTATTCTGAAGTCGTAAAACTAGCACAAAGGCTAAGCCTCCCGGGAGACAGCGCAGAGCAGAGAGGGGATGATGAGGACCCGTTGGCAAAAAACAGAAAACGGCAAAAGAGAAGGAGATAGCGATGCTTCTTTGTGGACATGGTGCAGAGGATGATCCTGATCAGCCAAGCGCACAAAGATCCTCTTGCGACGAAATGAAAGATTATCTTCAGGACAGAAGTAAAGTAGACACTGCTGGGCCACTTGCGTGGTGGAAAAATAATGAGGAGAGATATCCACGACTTGCTCGGGCAGCCAAACGCCTGCTCTGCATCCCTGCAACCTCCACTCCGGCAGAGCGCATATTTTCCAAAGCGGGATTTATTTTTAACAAGTCGAGGAGCTGTCTTTTACCCAAGAATGTGGACATGTTAGTGTTTTTGGCCCACAACATAAAAAAGGTGGACTAGGCCTGCAGATCTGTAAGTAGCCTTAACGGCTTTATTATGCTGACTCAATAGATTTTGACTCAATTTATTTGTACACTTGGCGCGTTTAAAAATAGCCTATATAATGTAACGAAACGAAAATAAATATATAGGCCTTCCTACTATACAGCCTATTATTATTAATGTTTTTAACGTTGTTGTTTTAATAGTTGTTTAAATGCTCTATAATAATTGTTTAATAAATGTTAAATCAAAATGCAAAACATTGTGTCTTTTTTTTTTAGTCGACTAATTGTTGCACAGGACGGTACTTTGGTCGACTAAGCATTTCTTTGGTTGACTACAGCCCTAACCTTCAGTGTGCACTGGGACGGTTTGCAGCTGAGTGTGAAGCAGCTGGGATGAGAATCAGCACCTCCAAAACCAAGGCCATGATTTTTAGCCAGAAAAGGGTGGTTTGTCCCCTTAAGATTGGTGGAGAGCACCTGCCTCAAGGAGCTCTTTAGATTTGCTGGTTAGCCTACACATGCATGTATTTGGACAGTGGGAGGAAGCCGGAGTACCCGGAGAGAACCCATGGTAACACGAGGAGGACATGCAGACTCCTCACAGAAAGACCGGAGACGGCCGAGAATATTTGAGTCGGCCGGGTTTTGAACTCACAACCTTTTAGCTGTGAAGAAGGAGTGCTAACCAGTCTGCCACTTGCACTCCTATAAACTGATATATTTTTACTTTAAAAGGTCATTCATCGTCATCATTATTGCTATATTCACAATAGTTTGCACATGTTTTTCTAATATTGTGCAGCCCTAGTGTGTGTGACCAACTGCCAGGCATCTATTATAGTTCTTGACATATAGCCTAGACAGGATCTTAACTTTTTTATGGATTATTCTTATTTTATTAGGTTAAATTTTAAATCATTTAGGTTAAATATTAAATCACTTTCCTTGAAAAGAAAGTCTGACATTGCACATTTAAGTTACTCTTGTGTTTTTCAGCCCCACAGAAGCTGAGTCCAGGATGCAGTCAATCAAACAGCTTTTCTCTATCACTCACAAAATTCGTCAATGCTAACGACCCGCTAAAATTACCTCACAACAACCCATCCCTGGACCAGAACCCGAACCAGGACTTGAACTCCAGTGGCTACACCGAGCTCTACCCTAAGAGCTTTGTGGACAGACTCGACATCAGTAACAAAAGCCCAGAGCAGCTCAGGGCTAATGAGGACACTTGGTTCTGTCCCACAATAGAAACCGCCTCCTGCTTCAGTCCGAGCTTGTACCGGTCGGCGCTGATGCCCAGAGAGAACAAACCTCTGGAGGTGAATATCCTACGCAGGGTCAAAGAGATACTGCTGGAAATAGATCCCAAAATAGCTGCCAAGCACATGACTAAAGCAGACTGCATGGTGAGTGCTCTCTTCTGATTACTCATTTTTATTACTACTTCTTCTGTATTTTCTTCTTGTATTTATTATTCTTTATATTTTGTGGTCTATTAGAACTTTTCAAAAAAATATATTTTTTAACAAGTTTGAGACACAAACATCTTTTTTTCTAATTTTCAGAAGAAGAACAATTTTTTATCTTTTTGTTGGTCTTAACTAAACAATTTTTCAAATGTATTTTATAAAAATATTACATTTATTTTTCTGTTGCCATTACAAAACAATGCAGCAGTGCATTATGTCTGTGAAGGTTCTCAGTCGTCCAGGTCATCTTGAAGAATGGTTTAAAGCAAAAGCATCTAAGACGTTCCAAGAAACTTTATTACTTCTGAGATTAACTGGTAAGAGAGCTGAGCTTATATCTCCAGAGGGGTTTTAACAAAAATGGTTACCTTCTCTCCTCTCTCGAACTATCTGGCATCTCGCTACACTAAACCTGTTCCATCAGGTTTGGTTCCAGTTTAAACTCCTCCCTCTAGAGAGATAAGCTCAGCTCTCTTACCAGTTGATCTCAGAATTGATGAATTCTCTTGGAATTAGAGATGAAACGTCTTCACCTTGAAAACTGAGTCCAGATGCTTTTGCTTTAAACTTTGGTTCAAGATGACCTGGATGACTGAGAATCCTCTTATTTCTCTCCATAGAGCCGAGTTTCTATAGACCAGGGTCTCATTTTAAAAAGACTGACTTTTACGTTTCATTGGACTTTTATAGGTCCCATATTTGGCGTGGAAGGTGGTCTATGCAAGTTATAGCCTCTTTTTGAGTGTACACAAGCTTTAGAAATGCATTGATTGATAGTTTTTTTGTGCAGTAAAGCTTGTTGTAAAAGCATTTCTTGTCTACAACTCAAACACAAAATCAGACTTGGACAAATGGGCATAAAATTGCATTTAATAAATATTTCTGGGTATTAGCTGTTGTCTGTGGACTTACAGTCATCTAATGTAAACAAGCTTCAGAATCAGTCAGAATTATTTGCCTGAGGTTGCCTGAAGTTACATCACTGTACCCCGCACAGTCAGCCACTCCAGCTGTTTCCAGCAGTGTTTAGATCTCTAGCACCGCCTCAGACAAGGGAGGTGGTATTTGAATATAATTTTGTTGAATCTATTTACTGCATTATTTGTTAGTATCAGTTCAACTTTGTTGACAGCCAGCGGTGGACTGGCAATACGGGCATACCGGGGAATTCCCTGGTGGGGTGAAGAGGGTGAAGCTGTAGCCTAGCTGAGACAAGGAGCAGCAGAGAGCAGAAAAAAAACTTGAGTGTCCATTAAGCCCTGCCCCACAACACAAGTAGCCTGTGGGCCTGGGGGGCTTATCACAATTTTCTGAGCCAATACAACCTCCTGATAGATGCACACAGTCATACAAGTTTGTGCTGACCCTGTCTAAAACAAAGGGACCTTGAGAAAGAAATTTTTCCTAAATTGAATCAAAAACAGGCTTAGCTGCTCTCTTTCACAACAGCACCTGAAGGCTACTCAGTCAGATGTGCTAAAGATGCTAGAGAGTGAAAATATTCTAGATGGTTTAGCAGAAACTCGTGGAGTGAACAATGTAGGTTTATTGATACATTAGATTTTTATTTTTTGACAAGTTGATAAGATTTGAAGTTATATTATTAAAAAGTAAGCAATTATCTGCCTTTATTATAATATTTTTTTTCTTTTTGTTGTAATTTTATTTGTAATTTTATTTGTAATTATTAAATTCAGTTTTGTGTACAATACATTTTCACAAAACAAACCCAGCAGTTGACCAAGTGGGCCAGCCGGTCAGGAACTCCTGGGCTACTTTTCCCCCCAGTCCAGCCCCTGTTGACCTCCGATCAGAAAAATGATTCTGTGATGTGGGCTTTGTCATGTCTGTATCATTTCAAGTGAACTAACATTATGCTCGGTTTCAGGCGGCCAGGATACTGGAGGTGAGCTCTGAGGTGCAAAGGATGATGGGAGTGAGCTGTGGAGTGGAGCTGCTCACTCTACCACACGGCCAACAGCTGCGTCTGGATCTGCTTGAGAGGTCAGGGGTCAATGTGACACTAATAAACTTAAGGGGCATACAAATGTGCACTAGATGTTTGTTTTGGACACTTTCCTCATAGGCAACAGCAATACATTCAACTGAGAATAAAATATGTGTTTGCTGTGTCCCAGATTTGAGACGATGGCCATCATGTTGGCCGTGCACGTGTTGGGATGTACAGGAACCTGCGAGGAACGGGCCGCTCTCATCCACAAACTTATCTTGATGGCGGCAGAGCTCAAGAGCTGTCTGGGAAACATGTTTGGGTTTGCTGCTGTCATGAGAGCGCTGCAGCTGCCTCAGGTCTCACTCTGTCAGATAAGGGTCCTAGAGGGCTTATTACTCACAAAATCACAGCTTTGGCACGAAATAATGTCCATGGGTTTGTCTTTTGTGTAATTTGGCAGGTGTCCCGTTTGGAGCAGACCTGGGCCATGTTACGGCAGCGTCACACAGAGGCGCTATTCTGTTCGAGAAAACTCTGAGGCCGTTCATAAAGCGTCTGAAGCGAAGGAAGAGGTACTTCTCAACAGTTCCCCTCAAATACAGTCCAAATTCAGTTGTTTATGCTCACACACTCCACAATATATTTACATTTTTAAAACCTAAGAAGGCCCTGCGACTAACTGGCCACTGTCCAGGGTCTACCCCGCCTCAGGCCCAAAGCTGCTGGGATAGGCTCCAGTTACTCGCGACCCCTAACGGGACAAAGCGGTAGAAAATGAATGAATGAATAAAAAACCTAAGAAGGAAACAGCCTAAACTCATAAAACATATTAAAGGGGCTGTTCCTCTCTATTGTCAGACAAAAGAGCTTTGAACTTTTAAATCTTAAAAACTTCCAACTTAAGTGTTATAAATCTTCATCTGGATCTATACTAAACGCTAGCCTGGCCAGCCGTGATTAACTCTTTTCCTATTCTATTCAAAGAAGTTAGTCTGGTACCCTGTTGCTTCCATTCAGTTTGAAGGGTTACAAGAGGAATGTTAACCAATCAGAAAAACGCCGGACATGACACAAAAAAAGGCCACACAGCCGAAAAGTTTTCAAGGCGGCAGTACTGACTGTAGAAAAATAACAAATTATTTCAGCTGATTACACCTTTACTGTTTATGACTTCACTATTCTATTTTCGTGTTTTTTTTTCCTATGAACTTGTAGCAGAGTAAGCTCTAAGTTGATAAAACCAAAGAAATCCTAACTGGGACACTTTAGGTTCATCTGTTGCAGTGAACAGCCAATAGCATTCACTCTCGAAGAAAAAAAGAACAAAAGCTCATTGTGTAAATTTTCTTTAAGAGTATTTTTAAAGGCTCACACTGAGGACAAGACCAATTTAAAAACTTATGACCTCTGAATAATTTAAAACATTTTTATTTGTTTTATAAATGAGGCAGCAAATCCTCCTCAGGTGATCCAGACCAGACAATCAGCATATCCCTGATGCCACATGGGGGCATCACAGTCAGCAGGCACTGCAAATAAATAGTATAGCCAGTGAATATTTTTGCATCATAGAACTGCTTAAAAAACCTGAAAACAACAGGATTCAATAGAAACTGTCATATTGAACAACATGTTAGTGTTCGTTGTACTTTTTCACTTATTTTTGTGTTTCATTATACCAGATTCCATTTAATGAGACATATTCTTAAAACTACCCATAACTGCTCCTCTTTCCCGGTGTCCTGCAGAGAGCTGTTCTCTGTCCAGCACTTCGTTTCCTCATGTGCTCCCTCTGCTGTGTCTGCTGGAGAGAGGGGCCCTGGGGCCGGGGCTGAGCTTGGGAGAGGGGTCTGAGACTTGGGACATGGAGCTTGGGGTGGATGTGGTTATGTTCCACCTGTCAGCGTCCAGAACCATCGCTCAGCTCGGGAACATCTACAGCAGCAACGCACACAGTCAACTCCAGGGTCAGTAATGAGAGCATGGATCAGATTGTTCCTTCTGTGTTTTTATAATCACTGTTAAAGAGTGAATTATGTGTGGTGCAGGTCTGGAGGAGCAGGCGGACATCTCAGAGCTGTTTCACACTGACTTCCAACTGCGTTTGCTTTGGGGAAGCGGAGGAGCAGGAGAGAAGCAGAGTCTCAGATACAACAAGTTCAACCAGGTCCTGACAGCACTGTCCAAAAAACTAGAGCCACCCAACCGGACCCGATAAAACCAGGCCTGAGCAAGGGATAAACTTTGACTGAAATATGGCTAAAGTCTGCCTAAAGCAGAAAATGGACTCATCCTTCAGGCAGTGTTCTGTACTGTGGTGTTGAATGTTCAGAATGTTTAATGCAACAGCATAGGGCTAATCTTTCGAACATGGACTTGATTACAAGAGTCCCTTGAGGCAGCTGGTGATAACCCTTGGTATTGGCATCCACTGATACAAATAATATAAACATGTACATTCCATATATGATCGTATTTAATAATAATAGATTAAATGCATAAGTGATGCTATTTTAATAAAAAATAAATTATATTAGAAGGGTGCACGTGGTTAGCACTACTGCCTTACAGCAAGAAGGTCGTGAGTTCAAAACCCGGCTGACTCAAACATTCTTGGCTGACTCTGGTCTTTCTGTGAGAAGTCTGCATGTCCTCCACGTGTTACCGTGGGTTCTCTCCGGGTACTCCAGCTTCCTCCCACCGTCCAAAGACATGCATGTACAAGTTAATCGGCAAATCTAAAGTGTCCCTAGTGAATGAATGTGAGAGTGAATGGTTGTCTGACACTGTCTGTCTCTAAATGTCAGCCCTGTGACAAACTGGCCACTGTCCAGGGTGTACCCCGCCTCAGGCCCAAAGCTGCTGGGATAGGCTCCAGTCACCTGCGACCCCTAACGGGACAAAGCGGTAGAAAATGAATGAATGAATGAAATTATATTAGAATTAATAAAGGATATATTTCGTAATATTGAGGCTGAACAAAAACTTTGAGACAGCACTATTAGAACTTGATTAAGAAAGATTATTTTTTACAATATTCAGCAAGGTTACATGTTTTCCTTATGTCGTGGAAGCCATAACAAAACAGCACATGGACAGTTACAGTTGTGCTCATAATTTCAGATACCCTAGCAGAATTTGTGATTGTTTTCATATAATATGAATGTTAACACTTCACTCATAGTGGTTGGGTGAAGCTGTTTGTTATCAAAAAATGTACTTTTTTTTTAAATCATAATGACAACAAACCCAAATTACTTTACATACCAGTTCTTAATACCATGTATTACCACCTTTAACATCAATGACAGCTTGAAGTCTTTTATGGTAGTTGTGGACGAGACAAGACAAGTAATTTATTTTTGTATAGCCGCCTCAAAGGGCTTAACAGACTGCACTAGACAACATCCCCTGTCCTTAGACCCTCCATCAGGGTGAGGAAAAACTCCCAAAAAGACCCAGCCGGGAAAAAGAGAAACCTCAGGAGAACCACAGAAGGAGGGATCCACTCCCAGGACAGACAGGCCGTGCAGGAATGTGTCCAGGACAGTTGAAAAATACATAGAATTACACAAAACATATTCACAAAAACATTTAAATTGACAGTGTCCACTGTGTGTGTGTGTGTGTGTAAGGGTGGATGGGACCTCAGCCAACATCAAGGTAGATGACAGATGGGCTGGGTCCTCACACTGCAGCAGAGTCCGGGGGGTGGGGGGCCAGCAGATCAGAGGTTTGCGTCCACCCTAGGAGGAGGTAGAAAGGAAAAAAAAGTGCTAAATACTACTGAGAAAATAGGCAGATGTAATAATAATATGAGCGGTTGAGTGTGTACCTACAGCTACAGCCAGTGTAAACCTAACCCTATGATCAATCAGTCTCCATACGTTTGGTGAAATAAGTATGTTTTGAGTTTGCGTTTGAAAATCTCAACAGAGTCAGATCGCCGCACTTCCACCGGGAGCCCATTCCACAAAAATGGGGCTCTATAAGAAAAGGCTCTGTAGCCAGCAGACTTCTTCTTTATTCGAGGAAGTTGAAGGAGGCCAGCGTCCTGAGAGCGAAGGCTACAACAAGGCTCTTTATTTTCTCAGATGGTAAAGCTGCCTATTCTTTTTCTCAAAAAGCCTCCAGTTCCTGTAAATTCTTGGGCTGTTTTGCATAAACTGCACATTTGAGATCTCTCCAGAGTGGCTCAATGATACTGAGGTCAGGAGACTGAGGCCAGCCCAGAACCTTCACTTTATGCTGCTGTAGCCAATGACAGGTCGACTTGGCCTTGTGCTTTGGATTGTTGTCATGTTGGAACGTACAAGTACGACCCATGCACAGCTTCTGCAAAGTTTCTTCCAGTATTTTCTGATAACATGCTGCATTCATTCTTTCCTGTGCCTTTGTAGCTCACACATCCCCAAAACATGAGCAATCCACCTCCATGTTTTACAGTAGGAATGGTGTACCTCTCATCATAGTCCTTGTTGACTTGGTTTGGTTTCAATTACTTACTTATCTTTTTATATCTTTTTCCTTTTTCCTACAGTTCAATTACCTTTTTCCGCAGATTCTTTTGCCCCCCATGACTCAGAATACAGAAACATCAGTGCAGCACAATTATTAACAAGATTAAACACAATTGATAAATATTGTCAAGAGTTTAAAAATAAATGGCTTCACCCAACCACTTACTATAAGTGAAAAGAAGTTTTTGAAAAATTAACAGAAAAATAAAAATATTACAAATTCTGCCAGGGTATGTAAACAGATGAGCACAACTGCATAATGGAGCCAACTCACATCCACGCAATGGAATCTCTGAGGTCATCTGATTGAAAGAAGACAAAGTCCCTGATCCAGTCCAGTCTCAGACAAGGTATAATGGTAATAATGGGAAGGATTTTTAATATTGATATGTAAATATAAAGATTAATAAAGAATAATGCAAATTTTCTGTTTTAGTTCAAAGGTTTATTTATTTTGACTCGACAGTTAATGAATAATGCTACATCAATGCTACGTTTATTTAACCTTCACTTTTGTCTGCGACTAATATTTCTGTAAATAAAGGGCTCTACTCTGCTCTTGTGATTTTTACTGTTTTCTTTATGAGAGACTTAGAGTTTAATTAAAAGGGAGAATGTCAAGGGAGCAAATAAACTTAAGAACACCTGGCAAATCCAAAAAACGATTACAAAAGCTAAGTGAAGTACCCTCAGAAAGTCCCTTAGAAGATTTGAATGCAGCATTAAGAATCCCAACAATGACTTCCTGCTCTCGGGCAAAGCGGACGTCTCCTACTGCTTCTCCTGCCCTCCTGCCTCTGGTGTATTCTTCTTTTGTCTCGTCATACTAAATTTCTATTATTTTCCTTGGACTCTACTGCTCGCTGGACTCCTAAGAACTGAAATGGATCTGATTACCTGGTCTCTGAGCGCAATTGACATTCTTTCCATTAAGAAGGGTGCACCGGGAGAACCCATTTGCCCTGGCGGGACCTTTGCAGCAGGCTACTCACAGGACGCCTGAAAGAACTGGCAAGTTCTGTGTTTAGAAGTTGAGGATGATGAGGATCTATATCTTTTTGGATTTATGATAGTAGGGTTCCTGCTCATTGGTCTGGGGACTTCCTTAAACAATCGGAAAATTTGTAAGACAGCTGCCTTTAAAGCTACTCAGCCATGGTCTGCTGAAATTAAACAGTGCTTCTGTGACATGAGTGACAGACTGAAGGGATTACAAAACAGAGACGCACAGTCCGAGGAGCTGACTCGTAACATCTCAGCACGGACTGCGGACATACAGAAAAGAGTAAACAACACGGAGAGTCATACCGGTGAGCTGCTACGTGGTATTACAGGCCTGACCATGAAACAGGAAACATCAAGATTACTCTACAAATGGACGCACGCACTTGACGCTGAGAACCAGAACTAATTGATTATGATCCAGATAAATCACCAAAGATCAAAATAGATAAATAACAAATTTCTATCTCCCTTCCCTATGCCCAAGTCCCTTCTCTCGATTAGAAGTCTGCCGGCAGCTGGTTCTTATCTTATCCTCCTGTAAGTCCCCATTCCCATCAAGGACAAGGCCACTCGGTTCACACATCGAGCTCCGCCTAAACGTCAGACGCCTTCCGTCAGGTACCGACAAAAGACTCTCAATGCAGATCCCACAAAAGGCAGATGTCTCACGATTTATTTCAAAAGGCAAAAGTACAAGGTCCGAAATCCAAAAGATGTGGTCAAAAACAAGGCTAAGGTCATAAACTCTAGAAGACTGCTACACAAAATACATGGGGAACCGCTGGAATGCTCACTCAGGTGGAGACAATCTGGCACAAAACAGGTGAACACACACAGACTATAAAGGAAACACAATGAGGCACAGGTGTGTTGCGAAGGTCACTAATGGTCAAGCGGTCAGTTACAATTTTCGGGAGTCGCCGCTTTTGTGAGGACTAACTTCCTGCTATTTCCTATTTTTATGAGAATAACATTACTCCCTTCTACACATTAATGACTTCTGCGGCTGACAGGTCACTGTAGGTGGATGCCAGACCCGATTGCAAGTTGGTTGGTTATAGTCTGGTCTAACCCTAAAACAGCTCTGTCTGTAAAAGTGTGTGACTCCTCTAATGAGCGCTATCCCTCAAGACAGTCCCATCTTTTTAGAGAGGATTTTAGTAGAGGTCTTACCTTAGGCTTAAGTGCGTCGGTCGAATCTCCCTGTTATTCTGATTTGGACGGCTTCCTGTTAGTGAGTCTGAGTCTTAAAATCAGACCTCTGTGCTGATGGGAGAGGCTGTTGGGAGTTTAAAGAACAACCTGGAGAGTGATCTTTTGAAGTGAACTAGTGAAAAAGAGTAGTCTTTTTCCTAGTTTTGAACTAGGAGTTTATTAAATGGTTAAACAATAATTACAGTATGAAACTTAACAAGTAAAATGCTGTATATTTCCCTTGTTACTATATAACATCTTACACCTCACAATATAAACATAGTTATAGGACCTCAAATTGAGAACAAAGATTGATATTTTCTGAAGGTAGAGAGTGAGACAGATTTTTAGAGGTAGAAGTAGCTTATCTCCATATTAAACACAGATGGACTTCCTAGGGGAGATACTTTGTGGATAGCGGTGAGGGGAAAAAAGAGGATGTTCCCGTCGGGCTGAGCCCGGGGGAAACAAAAGTGTATAGGACACTAAGAGTGGGGTTTATGCTGTTCATACTTTTATACAGGATTGCCCCTGAATCAAAGAGATCAGCAAGACCCATTTGACTGGGTCTCAAGCCTCCTTTCAGATCTTCTGGATAGGGTGTGGTTGTGACGTCAACACACATGCGCTCTGACAAATTTTTTACACCCTGTGAACTGTGTGTGGCACACTGGGTCCTCTGTGAACTCCTGTGCCCTGGCTCTTGTGAACTTTGTGTATATTTGTTGTACAAAACTCTGTATGTGTGTCCCTGCCCTCTTTGAACTCTGTGTCATTGCCCTTCTGTGAGCTTCGTGTGCCCGGTCTCTTTGGGAACTTTTGTGTGTACTTAGTTGTACTTAAACTGTGTGTGTGGCCCTGCCATCATATGAACTTCATGAGTGGTGCAGCCTTCTGTGAACTTTGTGTGCCCTGTGTCTTTGTGAACTTTTGTGTGTACTCGTCGTACCTGACTCTGTGTCACTGTATGTCATGACTTCCTATTCTCTGCTACAGACACAAAATTTGACCTATATTTTAGCTTCCTGATTCTAGGCCTATTTAGATTTAAACTCTTGGTTCTTTTTTACTGTTAACACATTTTGTTCTTCCACACTTCCAAAACATGATTAAAATATATATAACTTTAACATTTCTCTTAAAAATAATTAAGAATAAGAAGTAAAATGCTTAAGTCTTCACTTTTTAATACAGTGTCGTTGTGGATTTCTGTCTCCCTTGGTAAGTTTCACTTAATCATCCGTATTCACTACAGGTGGGTCACATTAGGGGCAGAGCAGGTAATCACAGTGGAGGGAAAGACACAAGGGCAGGAAGACAATATGAAACACAGACGGGGGTTAATGATTTCACAATAAAACACAGGAAATGATGCATAATACATAAACAGACAGACAAACACAGGGGTGGTACATGACACCTTCTCTTTCTATCCTATAATCATCATTCCAAACCAACCGTCTGCCATTTGACATCTGCCTGACTCACACATCACAGTGGCACACACACAAAAAAAAAAGACTCTCAGGTTTGAAAAACTGGACAGCACTAGGCCCTGGCATGATCTATGCCTACTGGTTAAAGAAGCTCACAGCACTCCATGAGCACCTGGCAGCACATATGAACCAGCTGCTAACGGATGGGACCCACCCTGAATGGCTAACTGAAGGCCAGACAACCCTGACAGCTAACAACTATGAGACCACAACAGCCTGGTCCAATCAGGTTCAGTTTCAGGTCAACCTCCCTCTAGAGATATAAGCTCAGCAATCTTACTAGTTGATCTCAGAAATGATAAAGCCTCTTGGAATTAGAGACAAAACCTTGAAAACTGAGTCCACATGCTTTTGCTTTAACCTTTTTAACTACCCTCTAAAAGAGGAAGCCCAAGTGGTAGGTCGTCATACCCCCCATTCCCTGATCCAACACCACAAGCTTCTACTTTAATTAACTAATTTATTTAGCCAATGAACAGCCAATACTGGAGCCCCAGACACTAATGATTCTGCCTTTTTAAAATGCCTTCTGACAATCAAGTGTCCACTCAAACATAACTTTAGAACTCAGCAGGTTGGTGAGTGGAGTAGCGACTGTTAAAAAGTTTTTGCAAAACTGACTGTAATAACCTGCCATTTTAAGGAACCTAATCAGCTTTTGAGAAGATGGTGGGAGAAACGGATTTATTGCCTCAAACTTATCCCGAATTGGTTTGACTTGTCTCTGACCAACTGTGCCTTTGGACAACTAACATTTTGCAAAATTTACAGTAAGTTGTGCCCACAACAGACGATTGAACAAGGCATAAATTCTCCGTAAATGGTCATCCCATGTGTCACTACCACATCATCTAAATAGACTTCAGCCTTCTAGATCTGTAACAACATGGTTCATCAGCCTTTGAAAAGTGGCTGGAGCATTCCTTAGTCCAAAAGGCAACACTATATACAAGTACAGAATGGAAGACGTTATAAAAGCAAAAATCTCCTGTGTCCATTTGCCAGGGGAACCTGCCAATATCCCTTCAACCGGTCAAATTTGCTGAAAAACTTAGCAGAACCTTTGTCAACATAATCGTCTAGGAAAGGAATCAGGTTTTGTATCCCTGTTAACTTTGCGGAAGTAAGTGGAGGGTCTAACATATTAATGGGGGCTTGTAAAAAACTTTTAACGTAGCAGGTTATAGCCGCTTTGAAGTTATCTTTTGGTTGTTTTTCTCGGTAAGTTTCTTTGTGGTTGTATTTAATGTGCCTCGTTAAAGCTTGCAACATAGCTGTTTGTATTCGCTTGTGATTAGTTGCCTTTTGGTCGCTTTGTCTGTAACTTTGTTAGTGTTGTAGTGCTTTGTTGTGATTGGTTTCTGCTTTTGCATTGGTCTTGGTGAACTGACAATGGAGGATTTTGTGTCAAGCCCTTCATTGGACGTTTTTGATAGATGTACAAAGGATAACCTGGTGTTGATCGCTGGTTATTATGGCATTGATGTTTTAAACCATTTGAAATAACAGGTAATTAAGACGAAGATATTTCAGGCTTTAGTTGAAAAGGGTATTTTTCTTCCTTTTGAAACTGAAACTCCTGAGCACTCAACTAAAAAAGTAGACGATGCAGTCAGACTTAAGGAGTTAGAGGTTGAGTTACAGCGCCTCTATGTCAAAGAAAAAGCTTTCCAGTTTGAGTTAGAAGCTAAGAGACTTGATCAGCCCAAAAAAAATTTGTTTGCGTGAGTTAGTCTCGCTCCAACTCAAGTAAAAGATTCTGGCTTTGATGCGACCAGAAATATTTGTTTAGTTCCTCCCTCGAAAGAGACGTGGATAAATTCTTTATCCTGTTCGAGCGTGTGGCAAACACATTAAAATGGCTCAAGGATGTGTGAACCTTATTGTTATAGTGCGTTCTCAGCTTTTAAGTGCAAGCGGCGTATTTATCTCTGTCTGCAGAGGACAGTCTGGACTATGATAAAGTTAAATCGGCTGTGCTCCGATGTTTAGAACTTTGTCCGGAAGCATACAGACAAAAATTTCGGAGATTCAAGAAACATCCTTACCAGACCTTTGTTGAGTTTGCCCACGAGAAAGAGACTCTATTTGAAAGATGGTGCACATCAAATGACGTTAACAATTTTGGTAAGTTAAAGCAATTAATTATACAATTATATAATATATTATATAAGAATTAAAAAATTGTCTGCCAGACAGAGTGGCTACATATGTAAACGAACATAAAGTGTGTGATGTGTCTAAGGCTGCAGTGTGAGTGGATGAGTACGTCCTTACACACAAAACAGTTTTTACAGATCGATCGCAGAGTTAAAAGTTTCCAAAAAACTATAGACCGAGTCAGTGAAATGAGCAGAGAACAAGAAAAAACTGAAAAGGAAGACTTTAAAGGAAAAGACAATGTAATGTGTTTCTATTGTAAAAAGAGAGGACACATTGTTGCTAGTTGCCCAGTTGTAACAAAACAAAATTCCAAACCTGTGGCTTTGATAAATAAGCAGAAAAAAGACAATAACAAACCTGAAAGGCCTTAAGACTAGTCCAGTGACTTGGCAGACTTTTCTCGGTTTATTATGGACTGCGTTGTGTCTTTGCCCAGTGATAATGTCCGGGTCCCAATAAAAATACTCTGTGATTCGGCTGCTTCTCAGTCGTTCATTTTGTCGGGCGTTTTGGCATTTAGTAAAGAGTCTGCGGTTGGTTCTGATGTACCAGTCTTGGGCTTTGCAATGGAAGACATTGGTGTGCCATTACAGAGTGTTTGTTGAATCTGATTTGGTATCAGGTGAAGTGGAAGTCGGAGTGAGGGCTGAGTTTCCGATTAAAGAAATTCACTTCATTATGGGGAATGACTTAGGTGGTAAAGTTCAAGGAACTCCTGAAATTACACTTTTTCCAATAATGAAGTCTCCAGATGAATTTGCTGTAAATTTCCTAAAGGTTTTTTCCGGCTTGTGTTGTTACTAGGTCTATGCATAAAAAACACCAAGAGGTGGTTAACTTGAGAGACAGTTTCATGTGTCAACCAGCCGCTGAGTCTATGAATGTAGCTCTGTTAGCCGCTAATAGTCACAGTAAGAGTCTGACAAATGTCATTAATATTGACAGCCTGTCTTTGTCTCTGCCGCGAGTCCTTAACAGCCTCGTTTGACATTGTTGTTAAAGATAAAGACGCTGAGTCCATGTCTTCTGGCTATTTTTTTAAGGATGCGCAAATAGATGTCTTTAAATGTCTCTCCGGTGGAAGAGTCGAGTGTTGTGACGCAGATTGTAGTTCCTACTCCATATCGAAAAAAGATATTAAAGTTGGCTCATGATAATCCGCTGGCTGGTCATTTAGGAATAAAGAAAACTTCAGCGCATTCTGCAACATTTCTTTTGGCCAGGAATTAAAGGGGATGTTGTGAGTTACTGTAAATCATGTCATTGGTGTCAAGTTTCGGGAAAACCAAATCAAACTGTTTCTCCCGCTCTTTGTATCCAATCCCAGCCATTGGTGAACCTTTTTAACGGGTGTTGGTTGATTGTGTGGGTCCACTTCCTCGAACCAAAACAGGAAATAAATTCCTAATAACGGTTATGTGTGTATCCACTCGCTTTCCAGAGGTTTTTTCTGTGGGAAAGATTACAACTCCAGTTGTTGTTAAAACACTGACAAAGTTTTTCTCGCTGTTTGGTCTGCCTAAAGTTGTCCAGACAGACCAAGGTAGTAACTTTATGTCACGTATTTTTGCACAGGTCCTTAAGCAGCTCAACATCCAGCATTGTCACTCTAGCGCTTACCACCCATAGAGTCAAGGCGCGCTAGCGCGCTTTCACCAGACGCTTAAGACTATGCTCCAAACATATTGTTTGAAAAAGACTGGGATGAAGGGGTTCATTTCCAAATATTTGCTATTTGGGAGGTGGTTCAGAAATCCCTTGGTTTTAGTCGTTCGGAGTTGTTTTTTGCACACACAGTGTGTGGTCTCTTAAAACACCTAAAAGAAAAATGGTTGTGTGAAGGGACAGAGCAAAACCTTTAGGATTATGTGTGTAACTTTAGGTTAAAACTGTACTGTGCATGTGAAATCGCTAAAGACAACTTGGAAGTAAGCACAGACTAAAATGAAGACCTGGTTTGACAGACATGCTAAAGTCTGTGAGTTTCAGCCTGGTGACAAAGTGTTGGTGTTTTTACCTATTCCTGGTGCTAGCCTTCAAGCTCGCTACAGTGGGCCTTATGTTATTCAGAAAAGGGTTGGAGACAGGGACTATCTGACTGCCACGCCTGACAGACGGCGTGGGTCCCGATTATGTCACGTTAACATGTTAAAGTGAATAATGTTACCAAGCCAGATTGTTTTCCGTTGCCGCGCATTGAGGACTGTGTTGGCCGGGTGGGTTGTGCAAAATTTGTGTCCAAGCTTGACTTGCTGAATGGTTATTGGCAGGTGCCTTTAACAGATCGGATATAAGGATATATCTGTCTTTGACTTTTTACAATATACAGTCATGGCTTTTGGCATCGCAATACACCAGCTACCTTTCAGTGCTTGATGAACATCGTGCTGTCCGGTCTGTCTTTCTGTGAGGCTTGGTTGTGTGTTCAGAGACATTGGTTGAGCACTTGGAACACCTTTGTGTTTTGTTTGGTCTTAAAGAAGCCAATTTGACTGTGAATTTGCTCAGGCAACAGTCACTTACTTAGGAAAGGTGTTGGGGGGAGGTCAGGTAAGTCCTGTACAGTCAAAAGTGAAAAGTATTGTGGATTTCCTGTCCCAACCACTCGCACTGAGCTTCGTTGATATCTGGCGATGGTTGGTTATTATCGAGGATTTTGTAAGAACTTTTCTGCCGTGGCGTCTCCGTTAACTGACCTATTGAGCCCTAAGGTGCCCTATATGCATCTTCCTTTGAGAGGCCTTTTAAATTGGCCGTAGATGCAAGTGACACCGGGTGGGCGCTGTTTTGATGCAAGAAGGTCTAGATGACATTGATCACCTAGTTTTGTACTTTTCTAAGAAGCTTGTCTGCCATCAGAATAGGTACTCGACTAAAAAGATGCTCTTGCCCTGATTCTAGCCTTAGAGCACTTTCAAGTTTATGTTGGTTCCACTAGTGCTCCTGTTATAGTTTTTACGGACCATAATACGCTTGTGTTTTTGTATCGCATGCGCAACAAAAACAGGCGCTTAATGAGCTGGAGTCTCCGTTTGCAGGAGTATAATGTAGAGCTTAAACATATAAGAAGCAAAGATAATGTTTTGGCCGTGGGGTGGGGGTGTTAGGTGCTGGCACTGCATTTAGGCGTATTTATGTTCCCCTTTCATCTTTTGCCCTCTTTTATTCTATTAGAGGAGATAATTAGTCTTGACGGCTTTCTGTTGCTTATAAAAAGGCCTAATAGTAACGTTGCCCTCTCTCTCTGACTCCTTCTACGCTTAGGTTTAAGCTTCTTCGCAAGCTCTCCTCCTCCGTCTGGCTCCGCCTGCCAGGTTATGTGGTCGATGCCGGTTGTGTGTGCTAGAGCACGTTTTAGCCATTAGCCTTGAGTTCTTTTTGTTTAACCTGGTGGGACCAGCTGTCCTGTTTTCGCCTTTTTCTTTTGTTAGGGCTTAGACCCGAGGTTTTGTTAATAGTAGCAGGAGGTAAGGCAGCTTCTACGGCCCTGTAGAGGGCTGGCCTGTCTGACTTCTCGTCCTTATATTCTGTTTGGCCGGCTCACCATGGTTCTTTTGCTTTGTTTTCTTTGGGCACAGGAGGGTTTAGATTGTCAAAAGTTAATCTAAATGACAAATAAAACACAGTTTAAATATCATCCTTTGTACCCTGTGTCCTTCAATCATATGTTTCACCCTTGGGTCGTTAAAAAACTCATTGTCATGTTCAAGAAACCAATTTGAAATGATTCGAGCTTTGTGACATGGTGCATTATCCTGCTGGAATAGCCATCAGAGGATGGGTACATGGAGGTCGGACATGGAGATGGACATGGTCAGAAACAATGCTCAGGTAGTCCGTGACATTTAAACAATGCCCAATTGGTACTAAGGGGCCTAAAGTGTGCCAAGAACACAACCCCCACACCATTACACCACCACCACCAGCCTGCACAGTGGTAACAAGGCATGATGGATCCATGTTCTCATTCTCCATCCATCCATCCATCTTCTACTGCTTATCCGGGGCCAGGTCGCGGGGGCAGCAGTCTAAGCAGAGACGCCCAGACTTCCCGCTCCCCAGACACTTCCTCCAGCTCTTCCGGGGGGATACCGAGGCGTTCCTAGGCCAGCCGAGAGACATAGTCCCTCCAGCGTGTCCTAGGTCTTCCCCGAGGTCTCCTCCCGGTGGGACATGCCCGAAAAACACCTCCCTAGGAAGGCGTCCAGGAGGCATCCGAAACAGATGCCCGAGCCACCTCAGCTGGCTCCTCTCGATGTGGAGGAGCAGCGGGTCTACTTTGAGCTCCTACCGAGTGACCGAGCTCCTCACCCTGTCTCTAAGGGAGCGCCCCGCCACTCTGCGGAGAAAGCTCATTTCGGATGCTTGTATCCGGGATCTTGTTCTTTCGGTCATGGCCCAAAGCTCATGACCATAGGTGAGAGTAGGAACGTAGATCGACTGGTAAATCGAGAGCTTTGCCTTACAGCTCAGCTCCTTCTTCACCACGACAGACCGGTACATCGACCGCATCACTGCAGAAGCTGCACCGATCCGTCTGTCAATCTCACATTCCCTCCTTCCCTCACTCGTGAACAAGACCTCGAGATACTTGAACTCCTCCACTTGAGGCAAGAGCTCTCCACCAACCTGAAGGGGACAAGCCACCTTTTTACGACTGAGAACCATGGTCTCAGACTTGGAGGTGCTGATCCTCATCCCAGCCGCTTCACACTCAGCTGTAAACCGTCCCAGTGCACACTGAAGGTCCTGGCTTGATGGAGCCAACAGGACAACATCATCTGCAAAAAGCAGAGACGAGATCCTGTGGTCCCCAAACCAGACTCCCTCCGGGCCCATGGCTGCGCCTAGAAATCCTGTCCATAAAGATAATGAACAGGACCGGTGACAAAGGGCAGCCCTGCCGGAGTCCAACATGCACTGGGAACAGGTCTGACTTCCTGCCGGCAATGCGAACCAAGCTCCTGCTCCGGTCGTACAGGGACCGGACACCCCTTAGCAAAGGGCCCCGGACCCCATACTCCCAGAGCACCCCCCACAGGGCGCCACGAGGGACACACTCGAATGCCTTTTCCAGATCCACAAAACATATGTGGACTGGTTGGGCAAACTCCCATAAACCCTCCAGCACCCTGGAGAGGGTATAGAGCTGGTCCAGTGTTCCACGACCGGGACGAAAACCGCATTTTTCCTCCTGAATCTGAGGTTCAACTAGACTTTCAGTCTACACTGAGGAGTGTGATCCCTCTGTAGTTGGAACACACCCTCCGGCGTAGAGGCGTGTCAACCAAAACAGCCCTACAACATCCAGAGACTTGAGGTACTCAAGACGTATCTCATCCACCCCCGGTGCCTTGCCACCGAGGAGCTTCCCAACTACCTCAGTGACTTCAGCCTGAGTGACGGACGAGTCCACCTCTGAGCCCTTGGCCTCTGCTTCCTCAGTGGAAGACGAGCCAGTTGGGTTGAGGAGATCCTCGAAGTATTCCTTCCACCGTCCAACAATATCCCCAGTTGATGTCAGCAGATTCCCACCTCCACTGTAAACAGTGTTGGCAGGGCACTGCTTCCCCCTCCTGAGGTGCCGGACGGTTTGCCAGAATTTCTTCGAGGCCGACCGATAGTCCTTTTCCATGGCCTCACCGAACTCCTCCCAGACCCGAGTTTTAGCCTCCACGACCAGCCGGGCTGCAGCCCGCTTGGCCTGTCGGTACCTATCAGCTGCCTCAGGAGTCCCACAAGCCAACCAGGCTCGGTAGGTCTCCTTCTTCAGCTTGACGGCATCCCTTACTTCTGGTGTCCACCACCGGGTTCGGGGATTGCCGCCATGATAGGCACCGGAGACTTTGCGGCCACAGCTTTGAGTGGTCGCATCGACAATGGAGGTCAAGAACATGGTCCACTCGGACTCAATGTCTCCAACCTCCTCGGGACCTGGTCAAAGCTCTGCCGGAGGTGGGAGTTAAAGATCTTTCTGACAGGGGGCTCTGCCAAACGTTCCCAACAGACCCTCACAGTACATTTGGGCCTGCCGAGTCTGTCCAGCTTTCTCCCCCGCCATCGGATCCAACTCACCACCAGGTGGTGATCAGTTGACGGCTCTGCCCCTCTCTTCACACGAGTGTCCAAGACATACGGCCGGAGGTCAGATGAAACAACTACAAAGTCGATCATCGATCTCCGGCCTAGGGTGTCCTGGTGCCATGTGCACTGGTGGACACCCTTATGCATGAACATGGTGTTCGTTATGGACAAACTGTTGCTAGCACAGAAGTCCAATAACAGAACACCACTCGGGTTCAGATCCGGTGGGCCATTCCTCCCAATCACGCCCCTCCAGGTGTCACTGTTGCTGCCCACGTGAGCGTTGAAGTCCCCCAGTAGAGCAGCGGAGTCCCGGTCGGAGCACTTTCCAGCACCCCTCCCAGAGACTCCAAGAAGGCCGGGTACTCTGCACTGCCATTTGGCCCGTAAACACAAACAACAGTGAGAGACCTATCCCCGACACGAAGGCGCAGGAAGCGACCCTCTCGTTCACCGGGGTGAACTCCAACACATGGCGGCTGAGCTGGGGGGCTATAAGCAAGCCCACACCAGCCTGCCGCCTCTCACCGCAGGCAACTCCAGAGTAGGTGAGAGTCCAGCCTCTCTCGAGGATTTGGGTTCCAGAGCCCAAGCTGTGCGTGGAGGTGAGCCCGACTATCTCTAGTCGGTATCTCTAAACCTCCCGCACAAGCTCAGGCTCCGTCCCCGCCAGCGAGGTGACATTCCATGTCCTTAGCACCAGATTCCGTGTCCGGGGATTGGGTCGTCGAGGCCTCTGCCTTCGACTGCCTCCCAATCCACTTTGCACCGGCCCCTTACGGTTCCTCCCGCAGGTGGTGGGCCATGGGGAGGTCGGCCCCACGTCGCTCCTTCGGGCTGAGCCCAGCCGAGCCCCGTGGGAAAAGACCTGGCCACTAGACGCTCGCATGCGAGCCCCAACCCCGGGCCTGGCTCCAGGGTTGCGCCATACCGGGCGAAGTCACGGTCCTTGATTATCCATAAGGGGTTTTTATCCGCTCTTTGTCTGGCCCGTCACCTAGGACCTGTTTGCCTTGGGAGACCCTACCAGGGGCATATAGCTCCCGACAACATAGCTCCTAGGATCATTCGGGCACTCAAACCCCTCCACCACAATAAGGTTGCGGTTCAAGGAGAATGTTCTCATTCTGTTTACGCCAAATTCTGACGCTACCATCTGAATGTCTAAACAGAAATCGAGACTCATCAGACCAGGCAACATTTTTCCAGTCTTCATCTCATTTTACCTTGAGCCATTTACAAGTTTGCTTTTGCCTTTCCCCCCAGCTTTATACAACCACCTCTTAAAGCCATTAATATAGTCAAGTAGGTTGGTGGGAGGAAGGGAGCTTTTCCAATCACTCTGTAACAAAGCTAAAAGGTTCTCATACAGAATGGCCAAACACCAGCTCATTTGGACTAAACCCTGTTCTGGCCTGGGTAGCTTCTCTAGCTGCCAACTTTATCCAAGGTAGACTTTCCTCCCAGTGCAATCAAGCTCAGTACAGGATGACAAAAGGATGACAAAAGCAGAGACCAAAAATGGGGATAAACCTAGTAGTGATATTCCTGAAAGGATAAGCTGCTGGGTAAGGCTAATTTATACTGTACTTAAAAGATGTTCAAAAGGATGACCACCTGCTGGAATAGGCATCAAAGGCAGAGGTTTTATAACTTGGTTGGGCTTCCGAGTTAACTGCCAAGTCCTAACCTGGAAGGAGACATCTTTAAGTTTAGGCCAGTAAAAGTTATGCAGCATAGTTGTCATAAGTTTTCTTGACACCAAAGTGTCCAGTGATACTACAATTATTTGCTTTAAAGGAGAGGCTGGAGAACTTTCCTCATCTTTATCAGAGGACAAAGAAACAGTGGAACGTTCAATCCACATTTGAGCTCCTGCTAAATCCTTTCCTAGTATAACCTGTATTCCCGCCACAGGTAGGCTTGGGTAAACACCTACCACAGCTGTGACAATGTCAGAAGACAAATCGACACTATGTTAAGGGACAGTCAGTATGTTCAAAGTCATGCCCCTGACTTTTTGAAAAACCACCAGTGGCTAAAAATGAAAGAGTCCGGGGCACCTAAATCTCTAAAAATGTTAACAGGCACCTTCTCATTTCTGCCTACTCAAAAAACATAACCCTTTGAAGACATATGACCTGTATTCTGGGTCAACCAACTGTAAGTTAGTATCAAAGGATGCCTGGAAAATCTCAGTATTGATCTCAAACTACCACATAGTATGAGCCTACATGGCAGCAATAGCTTTTGCTTTCTTGGCTGGAGAAGCAGAGGCTGCAAGGAGAGCTTAGGAAACTTGGAAACTTAGGAACTTAGGAGACTTGCAAGGACAAAAGAGAAAAGAAAAGGTGAATGAATTGTTGGCGGGTCTGAAATAAACAGCAATTGGTGTAGCCGAGAAATTTGTGACGCTGCAGTGAAAGCCAGCTACCTTATCACTAATGAAATTCTTCAAAACCATTTAGTGAGGGTGAATTTGTGAAGACATGCATGCTGAAGGCTGCAGAGATTGTTTGCCCTGAAAAACAACAGGCTTTGGCAAATATCAGCCTGACAAGAAACACAGTGGCAGACATCAATCATTTATTAAATTTTCAGTTGCATTTGATGAAAGCACTAACATTACAGATGTTGCACTGGCCATATTCATCCGCGGAGTTGACGACACTTTAAACCTTTAAAACCAAGCCTGTTTTTGTCATGTCCCAACCTCGTGTCTGTTGTATGTTTTGTAGTTAACTTCCTGTGTCTTATTGTGAAGCGTATCACCCCTGACTGTATGTCAGATTGCCTTCCTGCCCTTGTGTCTTTCCCTCCTTTGTGATTGCCTGCTCCGCCCTTAATGTGCTCCACCTGTGTCTCATTGTGTTCCCTTTATAGTCTGTGTGCTTTCCCCTGTCCGGTGCTGGATTGTATCCTCAAGTTGTACTCCTCAAGTTTGTTGGTTTCTTGTGTGTTGTTGATTTAAACCTTTTGAACCATAGTCCTCGTGTGGGTCTGCACAGTGAGTCCTGCCGTTCCTGAAAAGTTGTGTTCCTGACAGTTTTTTTGTGTGTCTACTTGAAAAAGACATGTCCACAGTAAATTGACTGTATCTCTGTAACTACAAGGTGTATTTCAATAATTCTGGCGTCAAAATGAAAGGGGCACTTGGGAAATTTCCCAGAAGGGAAATTTTGGATGTGCAATGATACAGTTTCAGAATAAATCAAGATGGAAAACAGCAAAATAACCCCCAAAACATCTCCACCTACAATAATTAATAAAAAATAACATTAATATTTGGATGAATATCTCTTTTAGATGAAAGTTGTTGCAGCTTAAACAAATGTCATTGGTTTTATATAGTGCCTAGTACCACCTAGTACCTGGCACTTAAAGCGCTTTTACATTCCATTCACCCACCAGTGTTACAGCTGGAACACCACTGGAGGCAAGGTGGGTAAAGTGTCTTGCCCAAGGACACAACGAAGTATGAACTGTGAGGAGAGCAGGAATCAACCCGCCAACCTTCCGGTTAAAGGACGACCGCTCTACCACTGAGCCACTGCGCCCACCATTTTATATTACAGCCACACATGTCAACATTACCTGCACCAAATATAATTCGTCTAATATGAAACAAACCAAAACTATTAAGATTTTAGTATGAAATGGTCAGGCGGAGAATTTGGTAAATTTTGGCACCACCTGTTTTTGTTTGCTGCTGTTTGGTCTGTGTTCCATTTAAATGTAAATGTCTTACATGTGCTTGTAGCAGAGTTTCAGCTGATCAATTTGATGTGCTGCTTTGCCAAATTAGGTTTGGGGAAAAGTCCCTTTGAAAATGAGATAAAGATTTCAGGAGAATCTATTTGGAGAAGGCACTGAACTGGACAGCGATTAAAGCCAAAGATGGGAAAGTAGTACATGTCTATGCAATGTACTTAAGAGGATGCTGCAATGTGATGCGGGAGATTCAGTACATGGATGAGCTGGATAATTCATCCAATCTGAGATTAATTGCTTCCAAGCTGCCTTACAAGCCTTGTGAAAGGTGGTGAAACACAACCTATGAAACACAACAGAAGACACGAGTAAGATTTTCACATTTAGTGGAATTTGTGAAAAAAACAAGCAAAAATACTCCTAGATCCACTATTTGGAAATCTCTGTGAACACACAGCTGCAGTGGAAAAAACAAGAACAATTATGCCCAAGAGGAGACCTACTGAAGCTAAAACTGTAACGAGTAAAAGCATCAGTTTTGTTACTTCAGTGGCTGTAAATGCCAAAAATGAAGCACACAATACAATCAAACAAAATCCCCAGCCACACCAGTGTGTCAATGTCTCTTGTGGATGTTGTAATGGAAAACATGTCCTGAATGAATGCTTGCAGTTGAAATCTCAAGAACATGACAAAAAAGTTGAGTTTTTCAAATCTAATGGTTACTGTTTTGGATGCTTACTCAAAGCAGAACACTCTGGGTCAATTGCAGTGTGCAGTAACAGATCCTCTGTGGTGAAACTGAAAGATCTCCTCATAAAACAGTATAATCAAGAATTCTGTGAAAATTGATATGAGGAGAAAAAGGTGATGTCAGTAGAAGACAAACAGTTTGTCTATTGCATCAAGCCTAGCTACTCTAAAGAGTGGCCACTACTGCCTACCGCTGCCATTCAGGAATGAAAATAAGTTGATGCCAAACAGTATTGAAGTGTCTAAAGAGCGCTTAAAAGGTCTTAAAAGATGTTTCCTAAGGGACTGCATATGCTGCTGAATACACCTCATTTATGCAAGACATTCTCAAGAAGGGCTACGCAGAAGAAGTGCCAAATAAAGATTGAACAGAGAAGATGGCCATGTGTGGTATATACCACATCATGGTGTATACCATAAGAAGAAACTCAAACTGTGAGTTGTATTTGAATGTACAAGTTCTTACCAAGGCACTTCATTAAATAAAGAGCTTCTTCAAGGCCCGGACCTGACACTCACTCACACACTCATTGTAGTTCTGTTAAGGTTTCAGTAAAGAAAAGTTTGCTGTTATGGCCGACATTGAAGCAATGTTCTATCAAGTGTACATGAGTGAGCATTACAGAGACTGAGGTTTCTCTGGTGGCTGGAGGGTGACATAAGCAGAGAGCCAGAGGTCAGGAGGAGGATAGTTCACCTTTTCGCCACTGTGTCATCTCCAAGCATTGCTAATTTTGCCCTGAGTCAAACTGCGGATGACAGCAAAAACAAGTATGAAAAGCTAGTCTTTGAAACTATTTATGACAACTTTTATGTGGATGACCTTAAATCAGTGAGTCAACTGAGAGCCAGGCTATTGCCCTGTGCAGAGACTTGGAAAATGCTTGCAGGCAAGGAGGTTTTACATTAACCAAATGGATTAGTAACAGCAATGCATTGATTGAAACATTACCTGAGTCCCTTTGAGCTGCCGTTGTGAAAGAACTGGACCAAGACAGTTTAAAAGAACCACATCCAGTGGAAAGGGCACTTGGAATACAATGGGAGCTGAAAAGGGATATCTTTACTTTTAAAGTAGCTCTGAAGAGTCACCCTGATACAAAGAGAGCCATCTTATCCACAGAATGAAGAACATGAATGAGCTGCTGAGTGGCCCCATTGGATGTCCACTCCTCTCGGTGATATTGTCAACATAACATCGACGTTAATTTAAAGATTCATCATGATAACAAATCTGCATGGATAGTGGTGGTCAAATTGTCATCAACTTTCAAACAAATCAGCCCATTTCAAATGATGGAAAAACAAAATACAATCTGCATGTTGTCAAATCCAATGCCAGTAACATTTAATTTGTCCAGCTCAAGCTCAGACATGCTTATTTCAAACACAGTAAGTAACACAGTAACACATAGTTGTGAAATATTTCTCTGCCTGCATCAAGCCCAGCCAATGGCCCGCCCCCAGGGGCCATATACTCCACTGTGATGGTAGGTTGGTTCAGTTCCAGCTTTCACAAAAAGGAACCTTCCACAAGCTATGTGGTAACGTGCCATTCATATAAAACTCGCAGGGCACACTTACATTAAACTTAATTTTAAACGACAATTTCTGCGGGCCAGAAAATATCGTCTTACGGGCCACAGTTGTCCCCCGGGCCGCAAGTTTGAGACCCCTGATCTACTTCATCTGAAAACAAGGCTCACAATGCCACCTGGAGTTTTTAAGAAGGATGACATTTACACTAGAAGGAGATAGCGACAGGATCGTACAGTCGTCACAGTATCTAGCTGATCTGTTTTGGACGCGGTGGACAAAAGAATACCTTCCCTTAATGCAGCAAATAATCAAATGACATCATACTAAACAAAACCTTCAGACTGGCTACCTGGTCATTATTTTGAATGAAAATGCTCCAAGAAACTCGTGGCTAATGGGTCGTGTCCTAAAGACTTTACCAGACTTAAAAGGATTTGTGTTAAGTGTTATGGTAAAAACAAAAACAAATGTTCTGCACCGACCCACTACAAAGCTGTGTTGGCTTATAGAAGTGCATATAAACTTTGTACTGAAAAAAGGAAATGAACTTGAAACTTTAGACTTCTGGTTGACTTAATTAAGAGTCTGGATGCCCTGGAGATGCCCTGGATGACTGAGAACCTCCACTGACATTAATTAAGCATATTATTTGGTTTAAAATTGACACCTACTGGCTATTTGTGTTCAAGCTAATTTCAGAGTGGTGTTATGGCTCCCTCTAGTGTTAAAAAAGGTAATTGTTTTTCTATTTCTCCAAAAATTAGCGGCAGGAATGTTGGAGCCAGTTCAGAATTATGTTGAATGAAAATGAAAACTAAAATAAAACTAATTTAAAGTCACACAAACAGAAGACCCTCTGCATTTACCAGTGTTTGTCAATAACCTGAGCCCTAAAGAATAGGGCAGAATTTGCATATTTTGGTACCACCTGTTTTTGTTTGCTTGCCATTTGGTCTGTGTTTAAAAAAAATGTAAATGGCTTATTTGAGCTTGTAGCTGAGTCCCAGAGATGTGCTGCTTTGCCATCATTTTCTGAGACTCTGAATCCCTAAAGTCCCCCACCTGGGAGGCTCTCGGGCTTAGGAGGCAGCCCCGCTAGCTGACTACCTAGTCAAAAGCTAGCTATTTAACTCTGTCCCTAGTCCTTGTACCAGACTTGTGGTTAGTGTTTTAAACATGG